>ML785877.1:777657-804647 GCA_009831015.1 Picea engelmannii
CTCTGTACATTTCTTTCATTAATAGAAATCGTGTATTACTGTATCTCTGTGTTTATGGTTGCATCTCTGATATATTTCTGTTATATTACTGGATATACGCGATATCTTTGTGCATTTCTTTATTATATCTCTGCTCTCATTTCATGCCGAAAATAATCCGGATCAGCCTATTCCCATTATCTAGAGAGAAGTATGAGAGAAGAAGGATATGTGGAAGCAATTGGAGCTTGGTGAAGAGGAGCCCAGGACTGGGTTCGAGGAGCAGTCGCCTATCTCCTTTTGTAAGTGACTTTGTGAGATTAATATAAAGAAGTACTTTTGTCGTCCCGCCATATGATGTGTTTAATATTTATGTTTGATTTACATTTTGTTATGACATCTAACCCACTAATTCATATGTAGAATGCATGTTCGTAGTTTCTTGTTTGTCTTTTGGTGAATGCAGGTCAACCTTGGGAGGATATTTGCATTTGATAAATGACCGAGCGAAAAGGGATCGACACCGGGCGTGGAGTTTAAGGTAGGAATATCAGATCCCTATACTTTGTATTTTATGCATGAATGTGGGGTGTTTTCGGGATAGTTGTTAAAAGTAGGAGACTTTAGACAGTTATCTATGTCTACACTTTAGAACCCTAGTGTAGTTCGTAGGGGGATTTTCCCACTATAGAAAAAACCAACCCAAGGTGGAGTATGTGAATCTCTGGCGCAACCTAGGTCATCATGTAGTGAAACATACTGCTAACAAAATGAACTCCCGGATCCCATGGAAGACTTGGAAGTTTATCACTTTCAATCCTTGCTAACTACTCCTATGTCATACTGATCACTGTCAGAAGCCCTCCATGCTCATCCTCCTGAGAGTCTATAGCTATGTAATCCCCTGAGGTGTCTTCTATCTCTTGTCTTATGATGCTCCCCATCACGCACTGATTCTCAGTTGGCTGCCTGTGATGATCCACCTCTATCCTGCTTCATGCCGTAAAAGCACTCATGTCAGGTGGTCTCAATATAACCACTCTCCATGTCCTCTGCCACTGTCTATCTCTCCTCATGCTATTTTTCATGATAAAAGTGTCAGGAAGGGATAACAAAGACATGTGTAGCTGACCGTAGGACTGAAAAATACCACCTACCTTGGTCAATCCTAAGGATTCGATCAAAAGCACATCTACCGGTACCCATGATAAATGCTCGCCTGTAGTGATCACTGAACCCCAATCATTAGGTACAACTGGAAGTAAATCCTCCAACTATTGGTCAACCCACCTCCATCTCTCATCTCTCACGCAGCTGTTGAAACAGTGAAGGTGATCTCTCACAACTAGGTGTTGTTGCAAAGGAGTGACATCTGCATGCTCTCCTAAGTGTGTCTCCTCTCTGCAAGGCAATACACCCCTCTGAATCCCACTATACATATCTTCATGTCTTTGTGAGATATCAATCACCACTGTATGCTTCAACATACTCTTGTCATCTCCCATATACTCATGTTGCAGCATAGATCCTAAGTGTACTACTGAATCAAACTCTACATGAAATTCACCTACTCTCGGAACACAACTGGGAATGTCCTCAAAACTATCCCTGAATTTGGAGTCCCCATGCATATGTGAGTGCTCGACTGTCTCAAAGATACTCATGGAGGGTAGCTCCTACACCTCCATATGATAAATCTCCATACACATCGGTGATTCTAGGTACTCCTCAGTTATACCACCAACATCCTCTAGCAACATGCCTGAATGATATATCTCAGTTTCCACTAAGATAGGTGAAGTGGATCTCTGACAGATCTCCTCAAGAAGCTCATCTAATATGGACTCTGATTATTGAATGGTTGTTTGTGTGCCTCTCAAGAATCCTCGATTTCTCTCCAACTCTTGAGTGATTCGGTCCACCTCCAACTCCTGCTCCCTCAAGGCCCTATGATACATCTCACCAATCACTAATCGGTAGTCCCTATCTGTCAACAACTTCTGGTAGTCGATCCTCATCATAGACACTCTCTCCTTGAGAGTATGAAAGTAATTCATGGAAAATCCCTCATCTGAACTACCATGTGTCACTAATGCCCTCCAGCAGTGATCTACCATCAATGCATGCATGTCATCAATGCACCTAGTGGCTACCATGATCATATCCTCACTGACTCTCAACTGTCTTGTCAAGTAGTGTGACCCCTGGTCATAGTCATGATGAGGTTCCACCTCATATCCCTCACTGCTAGTGTCAACTCTAGAATCCCCAAAAACACTCTTTGTAGAAGATAAAGAGTTGAACTGCCCATCGTCTACTGTGCTACTGGGTCCTCCTACATGACACTGCACCCCATCACTAGATTTTATCTCCCTCTGAATCACATTGTATCTTGTATGAGCAGCCATATCCTCCTGTGCACTCACCCCTTCTACTATCATCCACACATGGATCCCATATAGATGTGTCCAGACACGTGCTATGGTCATCTTTACCAATAAAGGATACATCCTCATCATGATAGGATGATCCTAGAAGCAAGTGTCCCATCCAACTGTCAATCTCCACAGTTTGATCAAATAGTGGAGCCTCCACAAGAAGTGATCCCCTCTCCTCATCCTGATGTGGGTGTGTAAGGTCAACTGTCTGCACATCCTCTATGTCCTCCTAGATCTGGGGATCTACATGTCCATGGTGTGCATCCCTCACATATGAATCCTCTATGCTACTACTATCCTCATGTGATGTGGTTGTCATAGGTGTTTGAAAAGATGGCAGATCTGTCATGGTCAACAAAGTAAGCTCGTCATCTCTAGGTGCTAACACGTGTGACTCCTCACTAGTGTCACCACTCTGTTGAGGTGTAAGGTCATCAATAGTATGTGATATGTCTATTGAAACACATGTGCTATCATCATTTCCATCCAACTATTCCTCCAATGTGCAAGGATCACTAACCTCCTCAAGTGTGATAGCCTCTGTGTAAGGGTCACTAGCATCATCATACTGCTCCAGATAAGCATATATCGATCCATCCTCACACGCCTCATCATCACTATTATAGCGCACCTCAATGATGTGCTTCTTACCTCTACCCCTACATCTATGATTGGGTTCCCAAGGCACTTTGCAACTGTAGTAAAGATGCCTTCTCCTAATGGGTGTAGGAGTGATTTGTTCTTCCTTCCATCCATTAGATAATCCCTTTTGCATTTTTCTAATCCGTTCTCCATTATGTTTGATGTTGGCTATCAACTCTTGTAGCGCTAAGTCAATTTCCCATATATCCATTTATCCCTATGAGAGACCCCTCAGGCTGGCAGGAGTTTAAGCTCTGATACCACACTAATGTTACCAAGCCAATATGAAAGGAACATCATGGTTTTGGGTGTCTTTTTAAACTTTTACTGGTTGGGGTATTTCATCAAACACTTTGTTGATTTACTTGTTTGTATGTGTTTACTTGCAGGTTGACCTCTTGATTTCAGCCTTAGGGTTTGTGTTGATGAATTTACTGTTTGTTTGTAGCAATAAACAAGAATATGTCGTAATGGAATACACCTCAATCATATGCAAGATCAACAATATGATAGACAAGCCAAAATACCTCAGATATGATTTTATTCATAAATAGAAGAAGCCCCTTAATGCAAGAATGATGAAGATTTGGAATGCTCAACAGATGGCTGCAATAAATATGATAAGAGCTGCTACCAAATGCTCTAATACAATACTATGTAATCTTCCAAAGGATGAATACCAATGAATACCAATACAAGAATGAGATCTGGGTCATATTAGTGCCAAACCCCCAAGATTGAAGATGCCACGTTCTAGTAGAAGATTGAATAGCCTCAACAATTAGGCCCTACTATAAAAGACCTCAAAATACCTTGTAGAAGATGCCGACTATATATAGGGATGAGTATAATCCCCTCCTAAAATCTCAGACCGAAATACCAAGGAATGATCCTCCAAATGTTGAATCCTCAATTGGGTTTGCGCCCTCCTGAAACTATCAAACTCTACAATTTCCACCCTAATGAAGGAGGCATCCAAATGCCATGAAACTCTCTAGAAAGGTAGATCAGGACACTGAAATTCACTAGGTAAGGTCTCGAGGTCATATATGAAGTATAACCCCTCCAAACTGAATAGATATGAATCTCTAAAATGCTCTCCTTCTCTCCAATTCATCCAATGCATCCAATAGATCAAATGGGCCATGAAAATCCTCCAGAATGTATTATATCTAATGGCCAAGACCCTATAATGAAAACCCAGGTGCTAGAATCTGTCGAAGCCATTTCAATCCCTTGGAACAAACTTCCCTCAAAGAATGGTGTGCCCCCCTTGCTAGAAACCCCCAATGGTGCACCCTCCTTCTCTTCCTATGCATGTGGCTTGTGTAGAACCTTCCTGCACTGAATGGATATGAACTAGAATGGTGTGAAGGAGTATTGCATCCTCGAGACCAATCTTGGGACATGGTAGGTGGAATCTTTCACCATTGAATCGTCCTCTAGGGTTTGTTAAGTCAAAACCCTCAAAACCCCCAATGTTGGGCTCACTAGCTAGAAGCCAGATATCAAAATGATAATCATACATGAATTAATTAATAGAAGCCCTTGCCTCTCCTTTATAATTCCTACTCACCTTGTCCCTCCAAAGTGACTTTCATTTTATTAAGTATTAATTAATTAATTAAATCACTTTAATTAATTAATTAACCCTTTCACCTTTGAAAAATACCTTATCTCTCCTTGTGGCTTCCTTGACCACTGAAAGTCACTTCTCATAATCCTATCCTATAGTGTTGTTCCTCCCGATTCCAATGAGCTATTACACTGAGAGGTTCCCCCAAGTATTGTGCCCAAAATTCCCTCTTTAGTGAATTTAATTAACCTATAGCTCAAAATACTCAAAATCATGGAAATCGTCAGAATGCATCAAAACCAAAGATAATCTGTGCAGAATGGACCATAATGATGAAATATGATGAGTGATGCAAGTCAGACCCCAAAATATTCTTCAATAACTCCTGTACTCGCTATAATCTCCAAATGGCTACTCTGGTCATCATAACTGTATTGTGTAATACCCTAATGTCCCAAAGTGGGGACATTATAGAAATGCACTTTACAATAAAGTTATGTGATAATTCAAAGTAGTATAAACTTTTTTAAAAAGAAATTTAATGAAAAGAGGGATTTCAACTCAATACCTCTTATTAGTCCCTGCTAAAGGTGTAGAGGGACTATAATGATCGATAATTCATTGACTTCATATTAGTTTGTTCTTTGACTAAAAATATTTGCATAATATCTATTGTTGGAACTAGGGAACTAAAAACATTGATTTTTATATAATAAAAAATACCATATATGTCATGATCTGATTGGATAACAGATTGGAGGTCTTATTGCCAGCTTCGCTATTCCCAATGTTTTATATGTTATCATATCCAAAGTTTTTGATCATATACGGTCTTTCTGAATTTTTACTCTTTTCTTGAAATGTTTGGATATCCAAAGTTTTGAATATAGAGAGTCAATTTTTTATTAGTTGACTTCATATTAGTTTGTCCTTTGAATATTTTTGTTTTTTGATAGCCTCTATTGTTCGAACTATTGTTACTAATTTTATTTTATTGTTATAAAATAATATAATAATTGTTTTTTCGTACGTAATAGACCTACCACATTGCATTATTTCTTAAATGTTTACACAACAGTCATGACAGACTTAAATGTTTACATAATAGGCCTCACAACCTTAAATGTTTACTTAACATGCCTATTACAATGCATTTTCCTCCATTTTTTTTATGCAATGTTCTCTACAGTGAATATGGGCAATATTGTTCTTCAACGACATTAGTGGTTCATTGGTTCATGCTTTCTCCTTGCTTGTTCACTGATTTCTTGTTTGCCTGTTCTTGGTGTTCTTGTTTTCCTGTTGGTCTTGTTGCACTTTGCATGCTTGGGATTCTGCAATCACAATTGGAACTGGCATTCTGTCGTTCCCCATTGATGGGTGGGTTTTAGTGCCATGTTTAGCCTCCTTTTCTATTTGAAGTTTGCATGTGAGGAATTTCACTACTGGGGATGCCTAAGTCGAAATCCTCTTGAAGAAGATCTTTGTATGTGAGGAGAAAATACGATTTCCTTTTCCTATACGTCATTGTGGCTCTGAGGTAGGTTCTCTGTCAAACATTGGTGATCGGGAATGATATGAAGACAACATTGCATTCCTTCTTCTCTAGTCATAGTAATCACATACAAATATGGACTGCAAGAGGATTTTGATCGCTCCCGATATTGAAAAATACCAACCGTGAAAACTGCACCTTTCTTAATTGTTTGCACAGTGGAATTCCTTTGGACGGTCCTCACAGCCTTAAATGTTTACCTGACAAGCCTCACAACCTAAAATGTTTGCTTAACATATGTGTTACAATACATTTTCCTCTAAATTTTTTGGTACAATCTTGTGTGCAGTGAATTTGGCCAATATTGTTCTTCACTTTCATTCTTGGTTGGTTGGTTGGTGCTTTCTCCTTGGTTCACTGGATGTTGCTTAATGTTGTTTGATTCAACTTTGCAGAGTTGAGTTCTTGTAGCTGCAATTGGGTCTTTTGGTGCTTGCTCACAGGTTTGTTATATGATTTTTTCTCTTGTTCACTTCAACTTTGCAAGGTTGGGGTCCTGCATCTATAGTCAGACCTATTGTTACAGTTTGTGGGCCAGGGGATGCGCTTTTTTCCTTATCCATTCACCGGTGGGTATCGGTTTTACAGTTTCATTATTTCATTGCTTGAAAGGCCTGTTGCAATACATTTTTGTCCTTTCTTTTTTCTTCTGCAATGTTGTCTGTAGTGAATATGGGCAATATTGTTCTTTGGAGGCGTTACTGGTTCACTGGTAGTTTCCTACTCGTTTCTTGTTGACTGGTTTCTTGTTTGCCTATTTTTGTTGTTATTGTCGTTCCCCATTGATGGGTGGGTTTCATTAATAGATTTACGTTCATGTTCATTCTTCGTTGTTTGCTATTTCCAGTTTGCAAATGAAAAATTTTAATGTTGGAGATGCTTGACTCAAAATGCTCTTCCAGAACATGTTTGTATGCAAAGAGAAAATTTGATTTCTTTTTTTATATGTCAATGGGTGTTATGGAGGTGTTCTAATTGTAGAAGTAGAATGCCAACCGTGCAAAAATGTAGCTTCGTTAAATGTTTGCACAGTGGGAGGCCTTTGCACTGTCCTCACAGTCTTACATGTTTACATGTCAAGCCTCACAACATGAAATGTTTGCTTAATAGGTGTGTTACAATATATTCCTCCGATTTTTATATACAATCTTGTCTGCAATAAATTTGGACAATATTGTTCTTCATTGGCATTCCTAGTTAACTAGTTGATGCTTGCTCCTTGGTTTGTTGGATGTTGCTTATTATTGTTTGATTCAACTTTGCAGAGTTGAGGTCCTACAACTACAATTAAGCCTCTTTGTACGTGTTTATTCACAAATGCATATCCACTTGGAAAACACAAATTAGAACATGGTATTACAGTTGGGCCACCAAAAAATACTATTAAGATAAAATAATATGCAAAATTTTGCAGTAGATATAAACAACATCTCTTTTGACTTGAACCAGAGTTTGTTGAGCTCCAACTATATTTCATAGATGAGAATGTTTTTACCATAGTTGATTTGTTTCTATGGATTCATAGTTATGAGACTAAGTGTTGTTGTGTGAGGGATAAATTTCTTGTCTCCCTTTCTTTTTCCTCTTCTAAAATTGCTTGTTTTTCCCTTTTGTTCTTCCCCTCTATTATGCGTTTCTTGGTCTATACTTGGTCATGTTTATGTGCTCGTAGGTTCCCATGGTGGCGAACTGGAAAATCCTCATCTCCATATATATCTTCAAATCACGAGTTTGACTGACCGTTGCTCATTTGCATACTTATCCAATTTTATGAATGCGGGTTCGCGGATAGGCATTATTGAACTCTGGTGCCCTGTGTTCTGGGTATACATCTTGCACTCAAAACTTCATTGATCTACAATTTGACCACGGACTCCTCAAACTCACAAGCCTGACTCTACCTACGATGACTGTGTCTAACCGACTGACTTTCCATACTTTTCGAGTCTTCAAAGTTTCACGGGTTCAAGGACTCCTGGGTTCACAAAAGTTTAAAAGCACTTTTCACTCCCCTCCATCCCCTCCACCTTCTGCGCTTCCCAATGCACATTAATTATACTTTTACTAGTGACAAATCACAAGACAAGTTTGAAAAGATTGACATTAATAAGCAAAAATCTCAAGGACATCTCCCATTAAAACGCATTAACGGGTGAATATTATGGGATCTGATAATTTGTTTGCGTCCATCTTGAATTGGCAAAAATTGTTGGTTATTTTAGTTTTTTTAAGGCATCATCATAGTTATAGTGCAATATTGTACTACCCCACTATCATCTAAAAACGTGCCATCCACAAAGGTATTGACGTCATGTCCCTCTTTAATACTATGCATATATTAAAGGTTGTCATATTTGGGAATATGCTTGTATATGGAAATGCTAACTCATGTTATTAGTGACTATTCAACACATATATTCAAAAAGAATGGTTCTATACTTGATCCTGTTTCTGTGCTCACCAGTTTTTGGGGTAGAGAACTGACAACCCCTTATCTCCATATATATCTTAACATCACGAGTCTGATCAACCGTCGTTCGTTTACATACTTATCCAATTTTATGAACGCGAGTTCGTGGATAGGTGCTATCAAACGCTGGTGCCCCATGTTCGAGGTATACATCTTGCACGCAAAACTTCGGTGATCTACAATTCAACCCTAGACTCCTCGAAACCACAAGCCTAACTCTACCTATGATGACTCTGTCTGTCTAACCCACCTTTTCATACTTAGTCAAGTCTTCAAATTTTCGCGAGTTCATACACTCCCGGGTTCAAAAAAGTTTAAAAGAATTTTTAACTCCCCTCCATCTCCACCACCTTCCTCCCTTCCCAATGCACATTAATTATTCTTTTACTATTGAAAACCCAACAAACAGGTTCGAAAATATTGTCTTTAATAAGCAGAAAGATCGAGGACATCTCCCATTAAAATGCATTAATAGGCGAATATTATCGGATCTAATAATTGTTTTTGAATCCATCTTGTTATAACCCTATAATTCATAGGATCAACTAGTGACTGGAAATTTTTACTCTTGACGTATTTGGTTGTAAATAATATTTCATTTTTGCAAATTATTTTCAAAAGAAAAGAAAAATATGAAAAGAAAGAAAAAGAAAAAGATGAAAAGAAAGAAAAAAAAAATGAATAAAAGAGGGAATAAAAGAAAATGATATGGCCCCATGAAATAATGATGACTCATCCATACAGTATAATCATGGTTAAGTCTTTTTGAATTTATGTTGATAGGCTTAGTGAATAAGACTTGGCTAAACTGTTTAATATTAGCCAAGTAGATAGGTTAGTTAGCGAATAAATTTGATCAAACTATTTATACTTGGTCAAATAGCCCCAGGGTAGAGGAATTTATTGGCCCAACAGTCTAATCTGGGATAAATGTGTAGGTAGGTAGGATAGGACATAGGCTAGCCAATTTTTCCTTCAATAAAACATGCATGATGTTTGATGACAATTCACGATTTTGATGTTTGAAGTGTGTTTCCTAACCCCATGGTGACAAAATGCAACGGAAGCAGCACAAAAAGCCCACAAAAGATCACTATCCTAAGTTTTAGCTGCACATTTTCATTTGCACCCAGAAATTAAAGAGTGCATATAGATCTACGGTTGATCTAATGGTGCTTAGATCTATGGTTGACAAGAAATTATGGACCCCCCCAATCGTTCTATCTTTAGTGGTGGAGGAGGGGGTCTGATATGGAGATTAAAGAGGGAGCATAGATCTACGGTTGATCTAGTGGAGCTTAGGTAAACGAATGACAAGAAATTTTAGAGCCCCCCTGTCGTTCTACCTTTAATGGTGGGGGGGGGTTACAATATGGTTGTATTTCCAGGTGGGCCCCTCCCTAACGTGGCACAAATCAGTGATGTCAAACCCCCCTCGTTTTAAACCGATTAGTGCCTACCACCCCCTCTGATATACCACCATACCAAATTTTCTATACCATTGTCGCCTCATGACATCACACTCCTTTTCCTCACTATCTTGTGATGTCACATTCCACTACCACTCATCACTATTCATATCCCATTACTCTGTCAATGTACCTCATCCACCATTCACCCACCACATGTCATTTTCCCCCACTCATTACCCTCCATGTCACCCTCACACAACCTTAACCCATCACTGGCATGTCGCCTCATTCTTAGATATCCGTTGGCAAATTAATACAGGCTAACAAATCCATTAGCTTGTTGACCTCTCCCTTGCTCCCAACGGATACCCGTTTGCCCAAATCTAATCTCGTTCCTCTGCCATTTTTTCACTTCTCACACTCTCTACACACTAGAAGCTCATTTTCTTCATCGTTTAAGTCAGTGGCCCAGCCATAGCCATTACCCACTAACGTTTTTGTTTCAAATTGCAGGTGCCTATTGAAGTGATGGTGCCAAAGTCCAAACAATCAGAAATCAAGGAAAATCCTTTCCTACTGCCTCCCGTCGATCTTGATCGGATCCCTCTAGCCGACAAAGACTACCTCATCTTCGAGCCAAGATGTGATTTCAATTTCGCTGATCCATATTCATGGCTAAGAGACATTTTCCTAGACCAAAGTGATGAGATTGGACTCTGTGAGTCCAATCTTCCATTATACATGTTTCCCCAAATTCACCATTTCCCTGAATTTTCCCTCAAGTGGCAGGCACATTACCTTCCTGACTAGAGAACTACCATGTCATCCTCCGGAGAGACCCTATTCGCCATCACATTGGAAGCCATTTACCAGATGTTGCAAATAACCAAAGTCGAAGCCTTCTCTCCTTTAACTCTTGAGGTCCTATCTGACATGTATCAAAAGTTGTTTTTTCCACAGAGAGAACAGATCTTTGAACTATTCCTCTCTGAGAATGCCCCAATACCCAAAACCAATCCCCCCCTACCGATCATCGATTTTCTTGGTAAAAGGAAATTAAATCATTTCTGCCCTTTGAAACCTACTTGGATACTACTCAGACGAATGTTTAGATGAGACAATCTTGGGTTACCTATCTATCTTTTCCACCAAGGGAAGCCCCACAGTGCAGTTCGACTACAATGTTTTCATGGTTGAGAATATTCACGATCATTTCTTCAAGTTTCCCACAGAAGTCATGTTCTGGTACTTCTTAGTGATGGCATACATGTTCGTGTTCTATCAAGCAGATAATTTCCTTTTCCCCATGTAGAAGCTGGACCAGGATGGCAAGCCACAACTTGTCACCTCCTAGACTTCATTACTAATAAGGAACTCAATAGAGTTCAGTTTCAAGCAATTCATAGAGCATTTTTACCACCCAGTGGTAAGTATGCTCAGTGGTAGACAAGAGCAGAGGATAAATGAAGAGATCCAGAGAATTATACACCTCTCGGACCTCGCCAAAACGAGAGACTAGTATCTGTATCATAATCACATGGAGATCATAATATATGGATGTGAGTTAGCTCCCTATAAGCTGCCCAAATACTTTCATGTTAGAATATTCACCTTGGAGTACATTAGGCAAATGATCAATTCAGACGATATACATTTTATGTCTTTCAAGAATAAACAAGAGTTGAGAATTGAAGGGAAGATAAGATCCTTTATTTGTAATAGTCGAGCTGTCGGGGAAGAGGAAAACAAACTACTCAAGGAAATGAAATTTGACATCAGTTTCCCTTGGCACTATGATCCCTGTGGGGTTATTGCAGAAATGAGATTCATGAATAAAAGTTCCCCATACACTCATGTGCCCAAACCAGAGATTGAGAAGTTTATGAACCAATCAGAGTGGGAGGTGAACACTCTGGAAGAAGCAGAACATCAATCTCCTCCTACCATTATTTCACAAACCACTACTCCATAGGTACCAAAGGATAAAAGACCCAGAAAGGATATCTCTCCTTCAATCAGTGAAGTCTCAGCTGAGGATTTACAGGTATTCAAGAAAAGGCCAAAAACAGTCATACAACTGACAGGTCCGGTGAAGAAGAGACCCAGTCCACTACAGTTATGCAAGGAGATCATTCACCTCCTATCTCAAGAAGCCATCAGATCATGTCTACTTCTTCATCCACAAAGCAAACTGACACCTCATTGATCAACCAACCAACTCAAGGGGCTGCAAAGTTGAGTATTTTTTAGAAATACGATATGATTAAGAAGCAAAATGAGAGGCTGGCCACCAGCACTTATGCTCAATTTTGGAAAAAAACATCAACATCACAACATAGGTTGCTCTCTTCTTTCGACACAGAGAAGGGGAGAATGTACATGGCATTTCTGCAGGCACAAATACCTCATCCAAAGGAAATCAATGACTACAAAAGATCAACACTTGAATTTGATGCTAAGGCTATACATCCAACTGATCAGATGGATCTACATAGGTAAACTGGAGAGATGGTTTTCTCAATATTGGCCAATGCTTCGACTATTGGTGTAAAATTACAGGTTTCTATGAACAATGTTTAGACTCAATTAAAACTAGAGAAGGTGTCATCTTTTGCAAAGGATAACAGGATTAAGTCTTTAGAATAATTGGTGCTCAAAATTGGGTATGACCTCTCGAATGTGAAAGAAGCTAAGGAGATGCTCAAGAAAAAGAATGCTGAGATAGCATCTCTGAGGAAGCAACTAAAACTACTAACTACGGAAGACTCATAGGCCAAAGAGATGGCTGAGACAGAAGGTGAGAAGGAGGAGATGCTAAAGTTGATCATGGAGTAGAAATTAAAAAATTGTAGCAAGAGATGGAGCATCTCCAGAAGCTTAAATATTCTTTCCAGACCAACTAAAACATTGAGAAACACACATCAGAAAAACTGAGGCAGAAGATACAACAACTGCAAAAGCAAACAATTGTGGGCAAAACATTAGCAGAAGCCAAAGAGAACATTTAGATGGATATTGTTAGCACAAGATTGGTTAAGGTGCCAAGTGTCAAGAACAATAATTGAAAATACTTTCACAAGGTTCCAAGAATCAAAATTACCCTTGGATTTATGCTACCGAATTTCACGAAGACACACATGCGAGCGCTACCTAAATTCTGGCAGAAAACAAATTGTGCTGAGTTATTTTACCAGTTTTGAGTCACTAACTTGAAACTTGGATTATGAACAATTGAGAAGGTATATTTGAAAAATGGAGGAGTTATTTGTTCATAACATTCCAATTAAAAAAAACCTCTCTCATTTTTTCAAAATGTGTTATGGTTTGATATATATTAGACATAGAAGTGGCGCTGCAAACTGTTTTACAACGGTGCTACCTAATTTCCTGTAGCGGTCATGGTTTTGATATTCGCCTTGTTGGGAGGTTGCCACCTGTCAAGGAGGATTTGAATGGATTCTAAAGGATAACTTAGATGTCAAGGGACACCTGCACCTAATATTTATCTCCATCAAAGACCTCATGCATGAGGTGGAAACAATTTATTAATGACTTCCAACAAATTCCTGAAAATTAGCAGTTTGTTGGATTTTTGTCTCTTTGATTGTTGCCATCTATCTCCAAGGCTTAGAATCCAATGGAGGAGATGGGATTTGACCTCCTAAGGTTATTTGGATGCTATATTTTGTTTAAGGAAGGAGATATCTCTTGGAGAAAGGAGGAAAAAACACTAGAGTAGTAATCCTGGGCTATAGCTTTCATTTTCAATTTAATAAAACAGTGCAAAGTCATGGTTTTTCCAGATCAAAGATTCTTGTGATGTTGTTTATAGAGTTTGTCTATTTCTTACTTTCAATACCATTTCATATGATCTTATTATCATTCCTTCTTGATTTGTAACTATTTTTGGAATGGAATTCATCCTTTTTGTTAGATGCTCTATTGCAGAACTGGTTATAGATTGTTTCTTGCAGAGAACTGAAGGCCCATAACTCATCCTTTGTTAGATATTATGTCCCAAAAGTCTCTTTCAACTTATTTATACAAGGAACTCACTCTTTGCTAATTTCTCTTTGTATTTTGATATGTTTTCTCTCTATTATGTTTTCATACACTTATGAATCCTTCTCTCTATAAAAAGTTTCTACCTTACCTCTATTCCACTGATTTCCATTGTCGAACACTCATATTATTTGCATTATCATTTGACTCCATGCCCAATGGACTATTCAAACTGCCCAACCCACAAAACCTAAAAACCCAAAACCTTTTAAAACCCACCGTCTATCCACTATTTTTGTGTATTATTGATTTATCATTAGTTTTTGTGACATTATTTGAGAGATCCCTCTTGTGGTTGGAAAGGGCAGTTTCCAATCCAAAGTGGTTCGAGGTTACCTCATGATTTACTTGCATGCAACACAAGTCAAGTTCCGAGTGTTAACATTTTGGCGCTATTGTCGGGGATGGATTTGAGAATATTGAAAATTTCCTTGGGAAGAACGACATTGCATAGCTCCAGCTTTAGATGGTGACTAAAGTTGGACACCTTCAAGACTGCACATTCACCATGGTGAATCCATTGTTCAAAATCTGTTGGTGACTCCACTGGAATGAGACAAATTAAATGGCTATGAAGGCTATCCTAGCCAGGAGGTTTTCCCCACTCAATTTCTCATCCATAGATGATTATCCACATCTTGTGCCTCTTATTGATGAATGAAAAGATCTGCTTCCTAGATTTTATGAAGGTAAGGATGACAACCTTGTTGAGCATGTTCAAGAATTTCATGCTTTGATGCAGTAACTTGACATCCATCATGAAGATATTTTGATGAAATTTTTCATGTATTCATTGGATGGGGATGCATGTAAATGGTATTTCTTGTTACCCCCTTCCATCATTTCATCCTTGAAGGATTTCCACAGAGTATTCAATGAACACTGCAAAAGGTTTTATCCCTCTGAAAGCATTTGTCATAACTGTTGTGAGGGATATGTAGAATGTGCTCAAGATCTGTTAGATTACTCTGTCGAATATAAAGATGAAAACGATTTTATTCACTGTCCAAATGAAAGCATGAAGAATACTCTTGTATTCAGAGAGGTCAACATTCGTAACTTTGTTTCAGATGAAAATCATGTGTATGAACAACTAGAAGGAACAATTATTGTTGTTCCTGAAATGGATATTTTTAACAATTATATTATTGAAGAAATTATTGTTTTAGAGGTTGATCATAGGTATGAAGGGAAGCCCGTTTTTGATGAATATTCTAGTGATGATGACCAGCAAGTTTATCGTATATTTGATCACTATGAAGACAGGGAGTATGATGCAGAGGTTGGCCTTGTCATAGAAGACACAACCTGAATATTTGACCAGGAGCAACCCTTAGTTGAGGCACATGAAGAGATCATTTATACACAGGCATAAGTAAATCAACAGTCATCAGTGGATCAGAAGCCACCTACGTCAATCCTTCTTCCACTTGTACCCACAGTTTACAGTAAGCAACTTGAAGTGGAAAAATAAATATGCTATCAGTCCCATGTGTTTTGTCACCATTTTCATGACCCTATAGGGGTGTATATGGAGTTGTATTTCCCAAATGTTTTGGAACCTATAAACTTTATTGTGTCAGTAGTAGTCAGAGGAGATATAGGAAATGTTTTCAAACCATTGTCATATTCCTCTTATCTGTCGTCAATCATTGGCATTATAAAGACTCATGTTAGCAAGTTGCTTGAATGGATTTGGTGGAAGTTTGCCTTCACCTAGCCCATTGTAAAAGTCAGTTAGCTTAGGTTTTGTACATAAATAAGCTCCATCAAGATCATGTGTGTTTGTTTGAAAGTAGAGTAATATAAGTTTTCAGTAGGTTGTCTTCAGCAAGATGCAGTAGAGAATGACTCCACAAGTCCAAAGGTTAAGGCACTGAAACTACAAGAGTTCTTAGAGCCTCACAGGGAGGAATCTATCCCCCATGGAGCTTATGTTAGCACAAGAATGGCTAAGGTGCCAAGTGTCAAGAACAAGCATTGAAAAAAATATCACAAGGTTCCAAGCATCAAAATCACCCATGTATTTATGCTACCAAATTTCACACAGACACACAGGCGGGCTCTACCTAAATTCTGGCAATAGAAATAGACAATCCCTAAATTGTGGTGAAAGATTTCCATGGTGGCAAAGGACAAATCCAAATTTTCAGGGATACAGGGAAGCATAATAGGCAAGGCATTCCTAGAAACTCTACAGTTGGATCTCAATATCCAACATGAAATCAAGTACATTTTTATCACCAAGCCGACTTTTGCCAAATATACCGAGATGGATGAAATCTACCGCAGGCTACTAAAACTCACCATCCCCAATTAGTAAAGATGGTAAGAGTTGTTCAAATTGATAGAGTAAAAGATGAGGTGGCATAGAAGTCAGCATGTAGAAAAATCAAAGTCAAGTTGATGACTCCCCAACAACTTCCCCTGAAATTAGCACAAATAATCTGACAGATCATTAGCAGTTCCTACATTTATGTATTTTATTATCTAGTTAGTTAGCTTTGGATTCTGCCACGTCCTGATCATTAATGACAGGACCGATTGTAATATTTTTCCACATATACTTCAAACTTCAAAGTACTGAGGGTTGATCTTTATGCCCAAGCAAGCTATGAGCACTGTAAACTTTCTCAAGAGATTTTACTAGTAATAAAAGGACATTTCATAGGATTCTTGCGTGTTAACTGTTGGTGATGTTTTCTTCTCTTCGTTGAATGTTTTTTCTATCTTCGTAATCATTTATGTTTTCTATATCTGATCATTTAAAAGAATTTGAAGTTGCGGAATTTATCTTTGTATACTCTTTTTTTGGATTTTAAAGATCTAAATGTTTATCTTCTGGTGTTATGATAAAGAAATTCTTAAATGCTTCTTTTTTATAATTGTTTTTCTCATCTTTTCTGCTACCCATCATTTTATTCTAAAATATCTAACAGTTGCATTACCCTGCCCTATGAAAACACCTTGTAAAATATAGTTGGTGGTCTCTAACTTTATAAAATAGACCCCATAGCCCAATGGATGTGTAAACCATATTTCAACCATTTTTATAAAACAAACAACATATTCTATTTATTTAACTAGCCTAAGATCTAAATATTGAAAAAAAGTTAAATCTTATAGAGATATCCCTCTCTGAAACTAGAAGGGCTAGATCCCAGTTTCAAAGTGGTTGGATAAAGTTACCTCTGGTAAATTTCTTCTTCATCACGACAACCTATGGGAATTTACAGAGCGATAACATAGTGACTACCATACTGGGGAACTGAACAAAATTTCCATCCCACGATTTATTTTCCCTAGATAAAGAAAATTTTATTTCTGAACTAATCACAAAATCTAAACTCATAAAGAGATAATGTTCAGAGGTTGTTAAAGTTTGTATATAAGTTAGTTTAAAAATTTCTAAAAATAAAATAAAATTTAAAATTCTGGCTCCTAAAATAGTTTTCACTAGATCTCATCCAAATCCAGAACCTGCAATAGAAATAGACAATCCCGAAAAATTACTCAAAAAGAAAAGCATTGCAGAGGGTTCTGGGAGTCACAGTCCTCTTCATAGGTCCCTTTCTCTCCCAGAGAAGCTTGTTTCCCTTCAAGATATTGAGTTTGACATTTCTTTCGAACAAATCCTTTTAAGAACAAAGCTAACTAACCGATCAAACCATCCTACAACCCAGGACCTCTAAAATACTATCTCCCAGGGCAGAAGTTGATCAATGATTTCTTCAGGAATTTGACAAGTTAGAAGATCTAGTAGAAAATATTGATCAAGCCTTAGACAAATCCCACTTCCAATAGTCAGTAGAACTTTTTGCCTTGACTATTGCTGCAGATTTTGTTTAACCAAAACCATCTCACTCCATTCCTCCCAGCCCTTCATCTTCCACAACTTTTGTCACCTCCCCTCCAATCACACAGGTTGTCATCTAGCATCCTCCACCAGTCATGGCAGCAATATATGCTCCATTGCTGTTGGACGCTCCTTTACATGTCATGCCTCAGGACTATCAAACCAGACTTCCTCATTTTTATGGTACTGGTCCTCTAAATGCAAAACAACATGTTGACAAAATGAATGATTATTTTGATTTGTAGGAAGTTGATGAGGTTGATGTGCAGATGAGACTATTCGCACAAAGTCTAACTAGAGAAGTCAAAAAGTGGTTTAAAACCTTACGTGTTGCTTCCATAACTGAAATTGCTTCTTTTCATCGAAATTTTCTTGATAGATGGGAGGTAAAGAAAAATATTCTCTAGATCTTGTCAGAATACAAGAATATCACAATGAACCAAGGAGAGACAGTGCAGGATTACTACACTCATTTCAATAATCTGTACAATGCAATTCTACTTGATATCAAACCACCACGAGGTTTGGATTTAATAAAATTCCTCGATGGATTTGACACTGACATGTCATATCATCTAAGGGAAAGAAATGTTTCTACTCTAGAAGACATGCAGAAAAGTGTCGTAGTGTAGAAGCAAATCTTTTGGCCAAAAGAGCCAGGCAACGAACAGAAAGAAGGGTCACGATCAAGGAAGAACCTTCCACTTCCTTGTCAGATGCTAAACTATATTCCATATCCAGAGCTATGGAAAGGATGATGGAAATACTTACTATAGCTAACAGAAATCCACCCAGGGAAAACCAAGTTGCTCCTCAGATTTGGAACCCAAACTTCAGAAGAAATCCTCCCCAGATCCTGCAGAAAGATCCTAGAGATCAAAGAGAACATAGGGGTCTTGATCATCAGATCATACCACCTCTCCAAGAAAATTACGCTGATGAAGGTGACGATATAATCGAATAATTGGACAAAACTCATATAAACCTCATGGGTGTCCACGATGATGAATCCATTTTTATTACTCAGGAAGAGCACAAGCTTTTTGTCCTTTCATAAACAGAGGTAAATGAGGAAGCAGAGGAAACAAAACAATAGGCCATTGAAAATGATATAATGGAGGTCCATGGACAGTATAACCTGAGGAGAAAGAAGACAAATGACAAACCTCCAAACAAGGTTGTTGAAACAAAGAAGCCTACCGAAACAAAGAGAATAGTTGAGACCAAGAAAACCTCAGAAAATTCTCCCAAGAAAGTCTCTAAGAGGAATAATGTCAAACCTCCTGCAAAAAGAAGCCCCAAAATTTTACAAATATCGAATCAGAATGAGGTTTCACCAGATAGTCAACCAAGTGCGTCTTCCCATAGGACTCTGATGGATAAACCAGAAGTGAAAAGTGCAAGAAAAGCTTCCACTACTTTCATCCTTGAGGGGGAACTAGATAGATTGAATATTCCCATTCCCCTGTTCGAGCTGATGAGCAATAATGCTTATAGGTCCTAGGTAATTAAAGCTCTAAGAATCGAACCAGAGATAGGTATGAAAGCCTTGAATGTTGGGTCGACAAATTACTCAGACACGGTAAATCTTGTTGACGATCAACATGAGCTCCTTTTTGGCCCTAAAGTGGATGGTCAAACTGATAATGGTGATGTTTCTCCTTTTTACATCATCTTGAATATCCATGACTTGATCTTACACAATGTTATGCTAGACTCAGGCACCTCTCACAACTTGATGCCAAAATCTATGATGGAAAAGTTGGGACTTGATTAAAGACTTATGTATCAACCTAGCTCAAATCCCAATGAAAAGTATGGTGATGGATATTGTAGTTGCAGATATTCCCCCGAAGTACGATATGTTGCTATCAATATCTTGGGGAGTTAAGCTAAAAGGAACCCTGCAACTAGATATGTCCTATGCCACCATCCCATTTTTTGGACAACAGAGAAGACTGTACAGAGAAACCCTGATGAAGTATATGGTCAACAGTCAGGAAAAGCCACACAACTACCCACTATACTCTTACCATTATGACTTGGGTTCTTTCATTCTGTACAATGATGGTGACTTGGAAGAACAAATTTCTCATCTGGAAGATGACACACCTAATTTGAAAGAAGATAAAGTGATTGTTGAGGTAAGAAATACTACAATCGAGGAAAGTGAGGAACTGCCAACAGACTTTTGGAGCATGGATTTTTATGGAGCCGTGAGCAAGGAAGGAGATGGAGATGGAGTTTGGTTTCATAATCAGAAATTGGTATATTTAGAGAATCATTCTTACAAATTGAATTTCCAATGCAATAACAACATAGCTGAGTATGAAGCTTTGATGCTCGGTGTGAAACTATTGAAGAAGGTTGGTTCCAAATAGATTATGGTAAGGGGTAATTCTGAATTGATTATTAAGAAAATTAAAGGTGAGTATGCAACTAAACATCCCAGACTCATAGCTTACAGGAATGTTGTTTTGGATGCCCTTCAATGCTTTACTGAAATCGACTTGCAGGTAATGCCCAGGGGACAAAACATACTTGTAGATGGTTTGGCTACATCAATAGCTACATGTAAAATACCTTTCCATCCCACTCACAAATACACAGTGGAGGTGAAGTGCAGACCAACCGTTCCAAACAACATCAGATACTGGTAGGTATTTGGGAATGATGATCAAATTGAAGACTTCCGATAGTGTAAGAATGATTTCGAATGTACAAATATAGACTTAGAGAATGATAATGAGGTTGTAAATAAATCTTTTTTTGAAAGTGGTAGTGTAAATACAGTAGATCTAGAGGAATTGAATGAAAATGAAGCCGATTTTGGTATTTTATAGTTGAAAAATAATGTGTTACCTAGAGGTATGGTTCCACTAGAAGACTTGTTTGATTTTAATGATGTAGCGAAAAAACCAAAAGTTGAAGACAGTGGTAAAGAGCTCGAAGAATGTAACATAGGAAAAGAATAAAAACCCAAGATGATAAAACTTTCCAAGTCTCTACCCCCTGAGCAAAAACACAAATAAATTGAACTGTTTAAGGAATATGTAGATGTGTTTGCTTGGGGTTATGAGGACTTAAAATCTTATGACACAAGTATCATACAGCATCGGATTCCAATAAAAGAAGAACACAAACCTTTCAGTCAAAAACTTAGGAGAATCAATCCCAAGTTGCTTCCCCTGATAGAGAAAGAAATAAAAAAATGTATGATGCAAAAATTATAGTCCTCTTGAGATTTTCCAAATGGGTTTCTAACTTGGTTCCTACTAGGAAGAAAACTAGCGAAATCAGACTTTGCATAGATTTCAGAAATCTGAACAAGGTTTCCCTTAAAAACAATTACCCTTTGCCTAATATGGACCACATCTTACAGAAGCTAGTTGGGGCTAGTAGGATCTCCTTACTAGATGGTTTCTTGGGTTACAAACAAGTCCTCATCCACCCAGATGACCAGGAGAAAACAACATTCACCACGCCTTGGGGAACTTTCATGTATGTGAAAATGCCCTTTGGTCTGTTGAATGTTGGTGCCACCTTCCAAAGAGCAATGGATATTGCTTTTGTGGATGAACTTGGAAGATTTATAGTCATATATATGGATGATGTGACCATCTACTCCCAATCTGACGAACAACACTTGCAGCATCTCAGATGCGTGTTTGAGAAGTGCAGAAAGTTCAGGATTTAATTAAACCCCAAGAAGTCTCTTTTCGGTTTAGAGGAAGGAAATCTATTGGGACACATAATATATGAATATGGAATTAAAATAGATCCCAGTAGAATAGAAGCCATCCAGAAAGTGGAACACCCTAGGAACATCAAAGAACTACAATCATTCATTGGAAAAATAAATTTCCTTAGAAGATTCATTCCCAACTTGGTTGAACTTCTTAGGAACATCACAAATATGTTGAAAAAAGACATAAAAATCAGATGGAACACCTAATCCAAACAGTCATTTGAGTAGATGAAATATGCAGTCACCCAAGCCCCAGTTTTGATCAGCCTAGATTACACCAAAGACTTTTACCTTTTCTCTTTTGCATCTGAACACACCATAGCAACAGTACTATTGTAGAAAACAACAAAGGGTACGAACAACCCATAGCATTTTTCAGCAAATCTTTGAGGGATGTTGCTTTGAACTAAAACATAATGGAGAAACAAGATTTTTATCTGGTGAAATCCATAAAGGATTTTAGAGTCTATATTTTCCATTCTCACACAATTGCTTATGTTCCAAATGTAGTGGTAAAGGATATCCTGACTCAATATAATCCAGATGGTAGGAGAGGAAAGTGGATTGCAGTTATTCTGGAATATGACATCGAAATAAAACCCACTAAACTAATCAAAGGTCAGGGTTTGGCCAAACTAATGGCTGAATCTAATTTTCATGCTCTAGACATTAATGTTTTGGCTGCAGTTGATGAGCAGGAAGAGCATGCGACTCCAAATGTAAAAGAGGTATTCTTAAACTCTCCTTGGCACACAGACCTCATTTTTGTACTTCATAACTTACAAGATCCTCTTGGTTTGACTAAGACCAAAGCCAGATTTATCAAACTGAAAGCATTGAAATTTTGTATTCTAGAAGGTAATCTTTATTGGAAAGATCCTAGTGGTATCTTGCTTAATTGCTTGTTAAAAGACGAAGTTGACAAAGTTCTACAGGATTTCCATGCAGGAGACTGTGGTGGACATATGAGTTGGAAGACCACAATTTACAAGATTCTGAGAGATGGTTTCTACTGGCCTACATTATTTTCCGGTGTTCATCAGAAAGTTATTTCTTGTCATAAATGCCAGGTTTTCAAAGGTAAAAGGAAGTTGTTTCCTCTCCCCATGAAACCCATCTCAATTGAAGCCCCTTTCCAACAATGGGGTTTAGACTTTATTGGATAAATACATCCATCCTCCTTGGGCCAACACAAGTGGATCCTCACAGCCACAGACTACTTCACGAAGTGGATTGAGGTTGTGCCATGCAAGCAAGTCACTGACTATGTTATCATTAAATTTTTAGAAACTAATACCTTGTCTCATTTTGGATGCCCCAGAAACATTATAGTTGACAATGCAGCAACTTTCATATCCAAAAGACTCATATAATTTTGCAGCCAACGCCACATTACTTTGGGACACTCAACAACTTATTATCCTCAAGGAAATGGGTTGGTTGAGTCCTCAAACAAAAGTCAGGTGAACATCCTTAGGAAAACATTGCAAGAAAATAAGAAATCATGGCATAATAAGTTGGTTTTTTCACTCTGGGTTGACATAATAAGCACCAAAAGATCAATTGGCATGTCTGCATACCAATTGGTGTATGGTATTGAAGAATTTTTCCCCCTTTCCTTCGGAGTCCCTGTCATGAGACTATTGTAGGAAGCACAAGTAGAGCCAAATAATTATGTCCAAAGGAGAATAAATCAAATGATTCACTTAATGCAGTCCAAGGAAGAAGTATACAACAAAACTCAGGTCATCCAAGAGAATATCAAAAAGATTTTTGATAGAAGAACTAAAGAAGATGATTTTGAGTTGGATGATTTAGTTCTGAAATGGGATTCTAGGAATGAGGATAAGGGTAAACATGGAAAGTTTTATATTTTATGGAAATCCCCTTACATCATTCAAGCATTCAGAGGAAATAACACATTTTTTCTCAAAGACAACGATGGAACAGACCTGCCAGGTGGACCTATGAATGGCAGGATGATGAAGCATTATTTTCCACCCCAATAGAAATATCACCAATCCATTTCCATTGTACATACCATTTCTTTACATTCAGTTTGTGTGTAGTTGTTGTTGATTAGATGGTTGAAGCCCGTAGAGAAGGCCCTAAGCCTCTGACTAGTGCCACCAAGTTCTTAAATAAAAACAAATTAGATAGCAGAAATAAGAAATGGTGAAAAATTTTACAGACATCAGAAAGAAGATTCTTGGCACCTCTCAAGGAGAGCACCATCCCCATGTGGAGCCGCTGTTATAACCCTATAATTCATAGGATCAACAGGTGACTGGAAATTTTTACTCTTGATGTATTTGGTTGTAAATAATATTTCATTTTTGCAAATTATTTTCAAAAGAAAAGAAAAAGACGAAAAGAAAGAAAAAGAAAAAGATGAAAAGACAGAAAAAGAAAAAGATGAAAAGAAAGAAAAAGAAAAATATGAAAAGAAAGAAAAAATAAAAGAATAAAAGAGGGCATAAAAGAAAATGATATGGCCCCATGAAATAATGATGACTCATCCATACAATATAATAATGGTTAAGTCTTTTTGAATTTATGTTGATAGGCTTAGTGAATAAGACTTGGCTAAACTGTTTAATCTTAGCCAAGTAGATAGGTTAGTTAGCGAATAAATTTGATCAAACTATTTAAACTTGGTCAAATATTCCTAGGGTAGAGGAATTTCTTTGCCCAACAGTCTAATCTGGGCTAAATGTGTAGGTAGGTAGGATAGGACATAGGCTAGCCAGTTTTTCCTTCAATAAAACATGCATGATGTTCGATGAAAATTCATGATTTTGATGTTTGAAGTGTGTTTCCTAACCCCATGGTGACAAAATGCAAGGGAAGCAGCGAAAAAACCCCACAAAATAGCATTCTCCTAAGTTTTAGCTGCACATTTTGATTCATGCCCGGAAAATAAAGAGTGCACATAGATCTACAGTTGATCTAATGGCGCTTAGATCTACAGCTGACAAGAAATTCTGGACCACCCCGACTGTTCTATATTTAATGGTGGGGGCGGGGGTTCGATATGGAGATTAAAGAGGGTGCATAGATCTAAGGTTGATCTAGTGGCGCTTAGATCTATGGATGACAATAAATTTCAGACCCCCCCGACCTTTCTCTCTTTAATGGTGGGGGCGGGGTCCAATGTGGTGGTATTTCCAGGCGGGCCCCATCCTAACATGGTGCAAATCTGTGATGTCAGACCCCCCTCTCTCTAAACCAGTTACTGCCTACCTCCCCCTCCGATATACCACCATACCAGATTTTCTATACCACCGTCACCTCATGACATCACACTCCACTTCCTGGCTATCTCATTATGTCACATTCCATTATCACTCATCACTAGTCATATCCCATTACTCTATTAGCATACCTCGTTCACCATTCACCTGCCACATGTCATTTTCCCCCACTCATTACCCTCCAAATCACCCTCACACACCCCTAACTCGTCATTGGCCCGTCACCTCATTCCTAGATATCCATTGGAAAATTAATACATGCTAACATATGTTGGAGTTACTTCATACACACCTAGGATTTATTTTTCCTAAGGTTATTCCTTGTTTATTAGTCATAATTAGTCATTATCCAATCTCCTATATTTTAGGGGAGAATATTCCACCTAGAGAATATTCTCTTTCAGTTAACACTTCAGTTTGACTAGTTGAGTTGAGTTTAGATGTTGCATTGGTTTTGTCACCATGCAACATTGGGATCATCACCAACTCACTACTCTTTGTTCAGTCAGTTAACTGAAGACTAGTTGACTAGTTAACTCATCTAGGTGATAGTTCACTCCCGTAACTGCCTGAGAGACTAGACTAGGTGGCAGTTTACTCTTGTAACTGTTGGTGTTTGTCCAAATCAATCTAGACCACCACTATGGCTCATTATTTACTCATGTATCCTATATCTATTGTAAATTATTCACTCTTTGGGTGTGGAATACGGTTAGTGAGAATTCTTCCATTCTTTCTATCTTGCTTCTTCTTTCTTAATTTGTCTCTGCAAATGTGTGTAGTATTTTCTAGCTAGATCTATTCTGTGCAAGTTCAACACATTTACATGGTACAAAAGATTGAAGAGAGAAAAAAGATGGATTATTCGCTAGAAATACTTCTCATGCCTCATAACTATTTGGAATGGGCGCCAAAAAAAAATCTTCTACTCAGATGTAGAGGCTTATACCAAACAACCATGGCAATGGAAGTAGAACCTGATTCTACCGATGAGAAAAATGATTTTCTCAATAGACAAGATATGGCCATAGGATGTATCCTCTATTTTATTTCTCTAGAAATTATCCACCAAGTATGTGATGTCACACAAGAATTCACTCCAAATGATTTATGGAGAATATTGGAGGTTTTATTTGGGAATAAGGAAGAATGCATGCAAAATGTTGACAAGATAGAGAATGTAGAAAAGCCACTGGAAGGTAAATCATCTCAGTTTGAAGAGCCTTCTACACAAGTATTTGCAGAAATTTGTATTCCAATAATTGAAGATGATGTCTACTCCATTTCAATTTTTTTTTTCTGAAATCCATGTGGAAGATATATGACATGCATCTCAGGAGTCACATGTAGACACTTTTCCAAGCGCAATGCATGCATCTTAGAAGACAAAAAGAGAGCCGTGCAAATCAGACTCCATTCTAATATTTTCTGAGACAAATTTGTAGAAACAAATTGGATATTTGAATTCCTCTCGGGAAAATATCCAATTTCAAAAAAAAATCATCCAAAACGGAGTCCGGAAAGTGAAGTTATGATCGTTTTAAAATCAACACAATTTCAGCATTTTTCCAAAAACGGTCGCACGGTTTTCAAAATTTCATCCAAAATTTATTTGGATATTTTTCATTACAAGAAGATAAAGTGGATATGTGTGGACATCTTAATGGTGCATATACTTCATCAGATCCATGTAGACATCTACATCTTCAACAAAATCTTTAGATATCTCAAAGGAATAGAAGAGTTTGGATTATGGTATCCAAAAGGAAAAAATCTATCACTTATGGCCTACACAGATGCAGATTGGGCAGGTTGTATTGATGACCGACGAAGCACCAGTGGAGCAGCGTTCTATTTAGGTGAGTGTTTGGTATCATGGCTAAGCAAGAAACAATCATCGGTATCTCTATCTACATCCGAGGCAGAGTATATTGCAGCAGCAGCATGTTGTACACAGGTTCTTTGGATGAAACAAACTTTGACAGATATACAGGTTGA
>ML785877.1:812377-836975 GCA_009831015.1 Picea engelmannii
GTTGTAGCCTGAGAAACTAGGGGGTTGGAGCCTCCTTCCAGTTGCAGCTGGAAAACAAAGGAAGTTGGTGCTTCCAATGAATGTAATTCTTCAAGACATATAAGAAAAAGCATTCCGTGGTTTTCTCCCGTTTTGGGTTTCCATGTAAAACACTGGTGTACTGTTCATGTGTGTGATTGTTTATTTCTTACTGCTCATTTTTGGATAATAATTCTACATTGATATAACTTTTGAAGAAAAAGGATTATAATTACGTTATTACTGATTCACCCCCCCTTTCAGTAATCCAACACTTCACACACACCTAGGATTTATTTTTCCTAAGGTTATTCCTTGTTTATTAGTCATAATTAATCATTATCTAGTCTCCTATATTTTAGGGGAGAATATTCCACCTGGAGAATATTCTCTTTCAATTGACACTTCAGTTTGACTAGTTGAGTTGAGTTTAGATGTTGCATTGGTTTTGTCACCATGCAACATTGGGATCATCACAAAATCACTACTCTTTGTTCAATCAGTTAACTGAAGACTAGTTGACTAGTTAACTCAGCTAGGTGGCAGTTCACTCCCGTAACTACCTAAGAGACTAGACTAGGTGGCAGTTTATTCTTGTAACTGCTGGTGTGTGTCCATATCAATCTAGACCACCACTATGGCTCATTATTTACTCATGTATCCTATATCTATTGTAAATTATTTACTCTTTGAGTGTGGAATACGGTTAATGAGAATTCTTCCATTCTTTCTATCTTGCTTCTTCTTTCTTAATTTGTCTCTGCAAATGTGTGTAGTATTTTCTAGCTAGATCTATTCTGTGCAGGTTCAAAACATTTACAACATATCCGTTAGCTTGCTGACATGTCCCCCACACCCAACGGATACCCGTTTTCCCAAATCTAATCACGTTCCTCCACCATTTTCGCACTACTCACACTCTCCGCACACCATAAGCTCATTTTCCTCACTGTTTCAGTCAGTGACCCAGCCATAGCCATTACCCGCTAATGTTTTTGTTTCAAATTACAGGTACCTATTGAAGTGATGTCACCAAAGTCCAAACAGTCAGAAATCGAGGAAAATCCTTGCCTACTGCCTCCCGTTGATCTCGACTGGATCCTTCTGGTTGACAAAGACTACCCCATCTCTGAGCCAAGATGTGATTTCATTTTCGCTAAGCCATATTCATGGCTCAAAGACATTTTCCTAGACTAGAGTGATGAGATTGGACTCTGGGAGTCCAATCTTCCACTGTACATGTTTCCCCAGATTCACCATTTCCCTGAATTTTCCCTCAAATGCCAGGCACATTACCTTCCCGACCAGAGAACTATCGTGTCATCCTCTGGAGAGACCCTTTTTGCTATCACATCCACAACCATTGACCAGATGTTGCAAATAACCAGAGTCGAAGCCTTCTCTCCTTTAACTCTTGAGGTCCTAACTGACATGTATTAGAAGTTGTCTTTTCTGCAGAGAGCACAGATCTTCAAACTATTCCTCCATGAGAACGCCCCAATACCCAAAACCAATCCCCCCTATCGATCATCGATTTTCTCGGTAAAAGGAAATCAAATCATTTCTTCCCTCTACAACCTACTTGGATAATACTCATATGAATGGGTAGATGAGCCAATCTTGGGTTACCTATCTATCTTTTCCATCGAGGGAAGCCCCACAGTGCAGTTCGACTACAATGTTTTCATGGCTGACAATATTCATGATCAGTTGTTCAAGTTTCCCACAGAAGGAATGTTTTGGTACTCCTCAGTGCTAGCATAGATGTTCATGTTCTATCAAGAAGATAATTTCCTTTTCCCCATGTAGAAGTTGGACCAGGATGGCAAGCCATAGCCTGTCACCTCCTGGACTTCATTACTGAGAAGGAACTCAACAGAGTTAAGTTTCAAGCAATTCATAGAGCAGTTTTACCACCCAGTGGTAAGTATTCTCAGTGGTAGGCAAGAGAAGAGGATGAATGAAGAGATCCAAAGAATTATACACCTCTCGGACCTCGCCAAGACGGGAGACTGGTATCTATATCAGAATCACACAGAGATCATAATATATGGATGTGAGATAGCTCCCTATAAGCTGCCCAAATACTTGCCTGTTAGAATATTCGCCTTGGAGTACATTAGGCAAATGATTAATTCAGACGATATACATTTTGTGTCTTTGAAGTAGAAACAACAACTGATAATAAATGGAAGATAAGATCCTTTATTTATAACAGTCGAGCTGTGGGGGAAGAGGCAAACAAACTACTCAAGGAAATGAAATTTGACATTAGTTTCCCTTGGCACTATGATCCGTGTGGGATTATTGTAGAAATGAGATTCAGGAATAAAAGTTCCCCATATGCTCATGTACCCAAACTAGATATCGAGAAGTTTATGAACCAATCAGAGTGGGAGGTGAACACTCTGGAAGAAGCAGAACAATAATCTCCTGCAACCATTATTTCACAAACCACTACTCCACAGGTACCAAAGGAGAAAATATCCAGAAAGGATATCTCCCCTTCAATCACTGAAGTCTTAGCTGAGCATTTCCAGGTATACAAGAATAGGCCAAAAATGAGTCATACAACTGACAGGTCTGGTGAAGAAGAGACCCAGTACACTATAGTTATGCAAGGAGATCATTCACCTCTTATCTCAAGAAGCCAACAGATCATGTCTACTTATTCATCCAAGAAGCAGACTGACACCTCACTAATCAACCATCCAACTCAAGGGGATGCAAAGTTGAGTATTTTTGAGAAATACGATATGATTAAGAAGAAAAATGAGAGGTTTTCCAGTAGCACTTATGCTCAATTCTGGAAACAAACATCAATAGCATAGCATAAGTTGCTCTATGCTTTCGACACAGAGAAGGGGAGAATGTACATGGCATTTCTGCAGGCACAAGTACCTCATCCAAAGGAAATCAATGACTACAAAAGATCAACACTTGAATTTGATTCTAAGGTTGTGCATCCAGCTGATTAGATGGATATGCACAGCCAGACTGGAGAGATTGTTTTCTCAACATTGGCCAATGCTTCCACTACTGCTGCAAAATTACAGGTTTCTCTGAACAATGTTCAGACTCAATCAAAACTGGAGAAGGTGTCATCTTTTGCAAAGGATAACAGGATTAATTCTTTAGAATAATTAGTGCTCAAAACTGGGTATGACCCCTCAAATGTGAAAGCAGTTTAGGATATTCTCAAGAAAAATAATGTTGACATAGCATCTCTGAGGAAGCAACTAAAACTACCAGCTACAGAAGAATCACAGGCCAAAGAGATGGCTGAGACAAAAGGTGAGAAGGAGGAGATAGTAAAGTTGATCATGGAGCAGAAATTAAAAAACTGCAGCAAGAGATGGAGCAGCCCCAAAAGATTAAATCTTCTTTCCATACCAGCTACAACACTAAGAAACACACATTTGAAAAACTGAGGCAAGAGATACAATAGATGCAAAAGAAAAAAATTGTGGGCAAAACATTAGTAGAAGCCAAAGAGAACATTTGGATGGATATCTCCAAATCCATAAATGAAATCTGGCCTATGGTGCAAATCATGTTCAAACAACATGAACTGGTGTTGAGGAGCATTTAGGCTATAGATAGGATAAAGGGAGAGCTGTGGAAAATGCCCACAGAGGAAAAATAAATCATTAGGTTTCTCAATTCAAAAACTAAAGAAGAGATGGAAAACCTAAAGATTGAGGACAGGACAGAGACTATCCTTGAGGTCAAGAGATTTCTGACCAAAAGAGGACCGATGTTGCAACTGGAGGAGAAAGACCAAATCATGGATATCGAAGTTTAGAGATTCTTCAGCAAGATCGATCCCTTACAGAAGAAAGTTCTTCCTAGTTTACTGGTTCTAAATGACAAGCTGATGACACTTTCAGACTACAAGCAAAAGATTTCCATGGTGGCAAAGGACAAATCCAAATTTTCAGGGATATAGGGAAGCATAACATGCAAGGCATTCCTAGAAACTCTACAGTTGGATCTCAATATCCAACATGAAATCAAGTACATTTTTTATCACCAAGCCGAATTTTGCCAAATATACCAAGATGGATGAAATCTACTGCAAGCTACTAAAAGTCACCATCCCCAATCAACAAATATGGGAAGATTTGTGCGAATTGATTGAGTAAAATATGAGGTGGACATACAAGTTAGCATGCAGAATAGTCAAAGTCAAGTTGATGACTCACCAACAACTTCCCCTGAAATCAACACAAAGAATCTGACAGATCATTAGCATTCCCTACATTTATGTATTTTGTTATCTAGTTAGTTAGCTTTGGATTCTGCCACATCCTAATCATTAATGACAAGATCGATTGTAATATTTTTCCATATATACTTCAAACTTTGAAGTACTGAGGGTTGATCTTTACGCCCAAGCAAGTTGTGATCACTGTAATCTTTCTCAAGAGATTTTACCAGTAATAAAAGGACATTTCACAGGATTCCTGCATGTTAACTGTTGGTGATGTTTTCTCCTCTTCTTTGAATGGTTTTTCTATCTTCGTAATCATTTCTGTTTTCTATATCTGATCATTTAAAAGAATTTGAAGTTGCAGAATTTATCTTTGTATACTCTGTTTCTGGATTTTAAAGACCTAAATGTTTATCTTTTGATGTTATGATAAAGAAATTCTTAAATGCTTCTTTGCTATAATTGATTTTCTCATCTTTTCTTCTACCCATCATTTTATTCTAAAAGATCTAACAGTTGCATTACCCTGCCCTATGAAAACACCTTCTAAAATCTGGTTGGTGATCTATAACTTTATAAAACATACCCCATAGCCCTATGGATGCGTAAACCATATTTCAGCCATTTTTATAAAACAAACAACACAGTCTATTTATTTAACTAGCCTAATATCTAAAACCTGAAACAAAGTTAAATCTTATAGAGAGATCCCTCTCTGAAACTGGAAGGGCTAGATCCCAGATTTGAAGTGGTTGGATAAAGTTCCCTTTGGTAAATTTCTTCTTCATCACGACAACCTCTAGGAATTTACAGAGCGATAACACATCTTGAATTGGAAGAAAGTGTTGGTTTTTTAAGGCATCATCATAGTAATAGTGCAATATTGCACTACCACACTGCCATCCACAAACGTGTCATTCAAAGGTCTTGATGTCATGTCCCTGTTAAATACTGTGCATATATTACAGGTTGTCATATTTGAGAATGTGCTTGCATATGGGAATGTTAACTCGTGTTATTAGTGACTATTCAGGACACATATTCGAAAATATTGGCATTAGTAATTGAAAAGATCGAGGGCATATACCATTAAAACGAATTAAACCAAGATTTAAAGAAGATTATACTATCATCCTCCAATGCTCATTTTAAATACTTATTCCCATTTCTCTCTATCATGGAAGACTTGGGCTTTAAGGTGCCCTTATTGTAATGTTCCTGGTATTTAACATGCGAGACAACTTAGAGATGCCACTCAGGCCCAATTGAAAGACAAGGAAATGGTTTTATGTGACGTCATCTTTGAGTGAAAAAAACTTTGTTAGCCAACAGAAACTCAGACACAAAAAAAATCAAGTATCTTGTGATTGGTATTCTCCCTATATTTGATGCTTTAATTGGTTGAAAGGCCTACCTAAAGATTTGTGTGTTGAACTTCTTTGTTTTGTTACTAGAAATTGGAAGGGAATTTCAGGTCACCTACAAAATCATCCTTCGTTGAATTATATAGCTTCTTCCAACAACATAGATTTGGAAAATGTATCAAATTCTGCAGACCACACAAGAATTTATCTTTCGTCGGAGGAGTCACACATATCGTGGCTTGCAAAATGGTCTAGAATATTAAAAAATGATGCCAAATATTACTCCATTCGTGAATATACTCAGAAGGAAATTATAAATTTGGATCATCACGAATGTGAGAAACTTTATGGGTGGTTTAATCAACATCCTAAAATTACAAAAGTTTCTATTTCAAATTTTGTTGAGCGACTTTTGGGTCTAGTAACATACTTGACAAAAAGTCAAATTCTTTATCAAAGTTTGTTCACCGCCCTCTGGATGTAGTAATAGACTCCACATACAATCAACCTTCTATATTTACTGCACATTTGTTTCACTATTACTATGCATATGATTGCATCTGGGTCGAAGAGATTGCCCATCTTTGCACGAATATTATCCTCCTACTTGAAGGTGGGTATATAACCAGGGAACGACACTCTGAAAAGTTTCTAATTATTGCATCGAAATGTAACTGGGGAAAGTTAGTGGGAAGGAATTATGGATTATGGACTTTGCAACACTTTCTGAATATTACTTTATACTACCACCTTCTGCAAGAAGTTTGGCATGTTCATGTAATGATTTGGTTTCTGAAAATTACCTTTTACTACCACCTTCATGTAATCATTCTGTTTCATTCTTTATGTAGGGACCATACTTAATTAAATCCAAAATTCCATACAACTAAACATATAATTCCTTTCTCATACATAAATAATTCATTCACCATCATATAAGCATAATTATTCAACAGAAATTAAAATTTATCTACAACATGGAAATAACTCAGCAATTCATAAATAAAATACCTGCTTCTGATGCTAATTCTCGTCGATATGGTTGTCCTTTCCCTGCTGCCTTTCCTAGCCTGATGCATTGACCCAACTCTGCCCAAACCGACTAACCTCCCAGCCAGCCAGGAGTAGCCTGTCTGGCTCCCTAGCTCCAGGATACTGAAAGGAATCCTGGCCCCCATGCCCAAAACCCCCAGCAACCCAGTGCCCCTGCGATGGTTCACCAAAACTGCAGAAACCAACAACAGAACTAAAAAATCCAAACCAGAACTATAGTCTCTCCTCCCCTAATTCTTCCTTCCCCCTATTGTCATAATGTCCTCCCGTAGGACTCTTCCCCCATCATATCTTCCCCTTCACCGACTCTCCTCGCCCTCATTAATTTCCTTATCTCCTCCTTTATTACCTTATCCCCCTTCTTTAATTTCCTTATATCCTTCTTTATTACCTTATCCCCCTTCTTTAATTACCTTATCCTTAATTTAATGCTTCATTACCCCCTTGCATACGTAAAGTATTTAATAAAATAAATTAAAATTATTAACCCCTTTAATTCATTACTCAAATAATTAATGAGTCAATTAATTAATTAATTAATCATTGACAGATATGAACAAGTAATTAATAATTGATTAATTAATTAATTAATATTATTAAGAAATAATTATTGTTTAACTAAACATATTAGGACAGTCAGATTATCATATTAATTATAATTAATAATCCCAATGCATCTATTTAACCAGGGTTGTTACATACACCCACCCTTCAGGAAACTTCGTCTCAAAGTTAAGGTATCTCATGGTACAAAGGAAAAGAAACATGGTTCACACATTCATAACAATTAACCAACACTATTAGTAAGTAAGTTAAGAAAACTCATACATACTAGTGTATATGTACAAGAAATGCATGTGTAGCTAGTACATACAAGTCTCGTGCATGTACTAATAATCAATAACTATCACCCTTTAGTAATTTATGTATGTATCCAATCCAATCAACAAGACTAGTCTTTTATAAAAGACAATAAACCAATAAAATGTTTGTGAAATCCTTTAATTACAATTATCCTAGTTCAACAATTTTATTTAGACAACTCTGGTTTAGTTACGTAATTATGAATATTCTTATATACACGTTCTCTTTTAGAAGGGAAAACATTAAATTCCACCATCAAACAAATCTCCATACTTTCTCAACTATTTCTACTCATCCTTCCTCCCTAACTTACTTCCATCTCCATTCATATCCTTCCTCTATTGGACTATCTTGGAGCGTCAACTATATTGACCTAACTCCAAATAGAACCTGTAAGAGGAAGTGTCACTATATCGACCAAGCTTCCCCAGCAGGCAACTGATAGTCATCATCACACATCTTGGGGAGTGTGAGCTAATGCCATCCTCCCATGACTTCAGGTTTCAGAGGATACATGGTGGGAAATGCCTCCACCCCTCCTAATCATAACTAGGGTCCACACCCTACAATGGAATATACAGTGGCACCGTGTTGTTGGGAGTTTTTTCATCGTTTATTCGGTTTTGGGCAATCTCATCACCTGAAATCCTACACTGATCCACATATCATAGCAATGCATCCAAACCAATATAATTTCACATACATATATTTGTACCATAATGTTTCTCGGCCAGTGGTCATGACATTCACTTTCATCATTATCATCCCTTGGCTATCTCATAGCCCATGACATACAGATTAGTCAGTAACACAAACTCATACATTTCTATGTATTATCATCATGTAATTGCATACAATCATAATTTCAATTCGGTATCCATGTACCAACAACTTAACATCAAGGTTTTCAAGTTAGAAATAGATCTCATAATATTCCATAATTCAATTTCGACACCCATTCATAAAATTATCATTTACCAAATAGATTGCATCATATCCAACACCATTCTACTAGAATTTAAACATTCATAGGATTCACATTCACACATTATGTCACATCATATCCATCATCATTAATAACACTTAAACATTCATAAATTTACATTCACATAGTAGATCACATTATATCCATCATCATCAATATCATTTAAACATTCATAAAATTTACATTCTCACAATATATCGCATCATAACCATCATTATTCAAATACATGTAACATTCATAAAGGTTCATACGTCTTAAAAGTTTAAGTGTATCATTCAATAGTTTCTCTGAAAAAAAAAAAAAGTATGTAGGCCTCAGGTAATCTTGGTTGTCTAAGTCAAAAGGGTGGTATTACATACACCCCACCTTTGAGAAACACATTCTTGAGGTGGTCCAAAAAGTGAGGGATAGTCTCATCGTAGTGTCTTGACGTCTTCCCAAGTAGCAGATCCTGGACTATACTTGTCCCATTGGACCTTAACTTGGTCTACCAGATGATTCCTGAGCTGTCGAACTCTACTGTCTAATATGCATAATGGTTCTACCATGAGAGTTCCCATGTCTGATACCTGAAATTCCTTCCAATTTAGTTTATTTGATTCATCAGCAACATAATGATGTAAAACAGATACATGAAATTCATTATGAGTTTTATGCAAGTGGGGTGGTAGTATGAGACGATAGGCAATGGGTCCAATTTTCTCTTGGATTCTGAATGGTCCTATAAATCAAGGTGACAAATTTGTCCCCTTCTTGAACCGTATGGTACTCTTATTAGTCCTAATATGAATGAAAACCTGGTCTCCCACTTCATAACTTCAGTCGGTCCTGTGTGCATCTACATAACTTTTATGCCTATCCCGTGCTTCCTTTAGTTTCTGCCTAATCTGAATCACCTATTCCTCCATCTCTTGAATCAATTCTAGCCCAACTATTACCTAGTCTTCTAGTCTATCCCAACTCAATGGTGTTCTGCATGGCCTTCCATACAGAGCTTCATAGGGTGGCATTCCGATGGAGCTATGAAATCTGTTATTGTAGGCAAACTCTACCAAAGGTAGGTACTTCTTCCACTGGGTTTGATTATCCATGACATACATCCTGAGCATGTCTTCCATGACTTGATTTACTCTTTCAGTTTGCCCATTTGTTTTAGGATGATAATCTTTGCTTAAGTTCAACTGAGTCCCCAACGCTGACTGCAAACTTGTCCAAAACCTAGAAGTGAATCTGGAGTCCCTATCTGAAATGATATTCTTAGGTATTATGTGCAAATGGATAACCTCACTTACAAACACACGTGCCACATCAGTGACATCGTAAGTGTCTCTAACCATAATAAAATGAACACTCTTGGTTAACTTATCCACTATTACAAGAATGGCATTGTGTCTATGAGATGTGAGCGGCAAACCCACAAAAAAATCCATAGAGATGACTTCCCACTTGAACATAGGAACATCATGTGGTTGTAGGAGGCCTGCCAGGTGATGGTGATTAGATTTCACTTGTTGACACTCTAGGCATTTGGCGACGAAATGGACTATATCGCGCTTCATGCCTACCTAGAAGAAGATCTTCCTCATGTCTGTGTACATCTTCTTCACACCCGGATGCGCACAATAAAGTGCTCTATGGGCTTCCTTTAGTATGATTCTTCGAATATCCCCATCTTCAGGGATGTACATCCTTCCTCGATATTTCAATAGTCCATCTGCTTCCAGACTATATCCTTCATACTTTGGATCTAACTGCCTCCCGCTCTGGAGGTTTGAAGTAACCTCTAAATACCAACTCTCTCTTTGGAGTTGCATCAACACATGTTCCCTCAGATTGACTTTTAAGGGTATCAAGGAGAAGACACGTGGTCTCCTACTCAAGGCATCTGTGACCACATTTTCCTTCCCCTTAATGTATGAAATACCAAAATTGTACTCACTCATAAACTCACTCCATCGCCTTTTCCTGTCATTTATATCTCTTTGAGTGAAGAGATGTTTTAAACTTTGATGGTCCATTTTGAGCTCAAAGTTTCACCCCACAAGATAGTGCCTCCAAAGTTTCAGAGCTAGCATTACAGCTGCCAACTCTAAATCATGAGTCATGTATAGCTCTTCATGTTTCTTCAACTTCCTTGACGCATAAGCTATCACTCCTCCATCCTGCATTAGCATAGCCCCCAACCCTTGCTTCGAGGCATCTGTGCAGACTATGAAGTCCTTTTCCATATCCGACACTCGTAGAATTGGCGCACTAGTTAGTAACCTCTTAAGCTCAATGAATGCACAATCACATTCTTCTGTCCATTCATACCTGACCCCCTTACGCTACAAGGTGGTGATGGGTTTCGCTATTTTGGATAATCCCTCCACAAATGTCCAATAATAACCTGCTAGCCCCATGAAGCTTCTCACCTCATGGGCATTTTTCAGCACTGGCCACTCCATAATGGCCTTTACCTTTTCTGGGTCCACAGAGATTCCTTCGTAGGAGATGATATGACCTAAATAGTGGATTTCTTTCTAGAAGAAGGAACACTTTGACAAATTCCCATACAATTTGTTCTCTCTAAGGTAGGACAACACCACTCGTAAGTGTTCCTCATGTTCTCTTTCGTTCTTGGAATAGATGAGGCTGTCATCTAGAAAGACTTGTACAAATCAATCCAAGTACTTTCGGAATAGGCCGTTCATGAGGCTCATGAATACTGCTGGTGCATTGGTCAATCCAAAAGGTACTACGACAAACTGGTAATGTCCAAACCGAGTTCGAAAGGTAGTTTTTGGGATATCGCCCTCCTTAATCCTTAACTGATGATACCCTGATCGCAAATTGATCTTTGAGAATACCACTGCTCCTTTCATCTGATCGAAGAGGTCATCTATTCGTGGCATTGGATACCTATTTTTCACTGTAGCATGATTCAAGTCCCTGTAGTCTATACACAGTTGTAAGGATCCATCCTTCTTCTTTACAAAAATTACCGGTGCACCCCAGGGTGAAACACTAGGCCTTATTAGCCCTAAGTCTAGTAATTCTTTCAACTGCATTTGCAACTCACAAAGTTTTGGCACTGTCATCCAATATGGAGTCTTGGAAATTGGTTCTGCACCAGGTTTTAGCTCAATAGTAAAATCAAGCTCCCTCTCAGGAGGTAACCCTGGTAACTCGTTTGGAAAAACATCCTTAAATTCTGACAATACTGGGTACTGATCTAATGAGGGTCCCTTCCTTTCATTCACTGCTTCCACTACATATAGTCAACACCCTTGCCTCAAGCATCATTTAACCTTCATAGTTGAGATAAAGCGTAATGACACCCTTCTCCATACACCCTGGATCTCTACTGGCCTTCCTTCATCGTCGACACAAAGCACCCTTTTTTCAAAGCAATCTACCAAATCCTGATGAGCTACTAACCAATCCATTCCAATGATTAGGTCGCATGCCCCAAGAGCAGTGATGTATACCTTCAACCTGGTAGTACACACTCCTAGGTCTACTATACAATTATCAATGCTAGGTCCTACCGCTTGTTTTTCCCCCGAAGCCATCTCGACTTGTTTAAAGTCATCGTGCTCGTAGGCTGCCAACCCACTCTTTTCTAATGCATATGGTGAAATGAAATTAGTTGTCGCACCAGAATCAAATAAAATCTTAACATTGATATGATTTAGCGTACCTGTTGATAGCAAGATTTATCTTAATGTGGTTGCTTGTGAAATTATGAGATTGTTGTGATCATATTTCTTATATGTTCTATCATTCGAATTCAATCATTACTGCTTCACATTTATGGGAAGCAATTGAAGGATCTGTTGCGGGATTACCTCATCAGACAGGGAGATTGGATGTTATACACTGAACAAATATTGGATGTGATAATAGGTTAGTTTGTTAGTTTAATTTTATTAGTTTAATGAATACAAAAACTCCCTGCAGTTAAAACATCTCCTGTTATCTGTTATTTCTGTTTTCAATTAGACAGTTTGATATTTCATTTCTAGAATATAGACAGATTAAATAATAGTTTCACTGTTGTTTAAAAAATATATATAAAAATCAATTTATATTCGATTTTCGTGGATTTAGATTAAAATTCGTATTGTGTACATATTATATATATCTTAGAAATAGAATCAGCTGTATATATTTTACATATAATAAGTAGAGTTATTTTATAAATATTAGTCAGTTTAACTATGAATATATATTAGATCTATATATAGTTTTCAGTGATTGTTTTTCATCAAGTTATTGTATTTTCTTTAGTTTTGTTTTTCTCTTTCTTTAGGACTTAGATCGGCCAAAAGAGCCACTAAACTTGTCGGAGTGGATTAATCCAAACGGCTTGGGTTAATTAGACAACCTCAGACCGGATTCACTCCTCCAGTTGACGAGCGGTCAATTTCGCCCGTCAACAAATGGCGCTAGAAGGAGGGCCTGAAAACTATTAATGGCATGAGGAGGTCGTAAGACTCCTCCACCACCTACCCGCTCACCTATAGTAACTAGAAGTCGTTCAGATGACAACATTGTTCCTCAAATAGCAACCACATCAAACGACGATCTACAGATCACAGTTGAACCAGTAACTCCAAATCCTATGGGTGGTGACATACAAGAGATTGTTTGGCAATCTCTCATAAGAACGCATAGTGCCTTAGATCATATAAGACAACCAAACTGACCTTTGAATCAACCATTAGACTTCTCTGATATCAGAGAACAACTTGGAGGTACTGATCTTACCTTAAACTCTACAGATCCAATCCTCACTCCTATAGCAGGAGGATCTGGTATACCACCATCACCATCTCCTTCATCTCCTTCTTCTTCTAGAGAAGAATCCTCTGATGAAGGCAGTTCCTCATCCCAGCCTTCAACACCACCCACACCTATGGCCAACCCAAACAATCCCACCAGACCCTGGCTCGACCAAGATGCAGTGGCCATACCAGGACCTCAACATCCTTTACCCACGAACCCGGAGAAATGGCTCTCTAAATTTGACCCGGACTCCAAACAGATCGTTGAAGATCACATCAAAAAGTTTATGTTATCCATTAGACTCCATAGTGTTGAGCATGAAGACGTAGTCTATAGATTATTTCCCTACACCTTTGAGGGCAATGCCTCTACCTGGTACTTTGCCCAACATCCCCACACCATCGTGTCATGGGAGAAATTTGAATCATGTTTCCTTGAGAAGTTCGGAGATGACAAGTCTCCTAAAGTTCTAGTCATGGAGCTTTCTAGTTTAAAAATAAACCCCAAAGAAAAGATCAAAGACTTTAATCAAAGGTTCTTGACACTAAAGAATCGAATACCCACAGATTTGATGCCTGCCGAGAATCTTATTATCGCATATTATACAAAATCCTTACATCAAAACATAGCCATTTGGGTAAAGAGATCCAAGAAAGCCACATTGTTAGAAGCCTTTGAAGAGGCCAGTCAGATCGAGAAAGACATCCTCAGTTTAAAAGATACTACTAGCAACGAGACAGAGACTAGTTCATCTTCCAAAAAGAAAATCGAAATCCTCCCTAGACCTTCCCAAAACAAAGCTCAACCTGAGAGTTCAGATTTAGAAAACTTACAGAAAGTCGTTCAAAAATTGTCCAACCAAGTTATAGATTTGAAAAGGTTGGCTGAAGAAGCCTCTTCGAGCAAAGGGCCTTACAAACCCCCTTTTAGGAAGCCTTTTCCCACCAACCGACCTAATTCAAATACTGAAGGCCTAAATCTAGAAAGCCTACAATTTGCTATTCAAACGATCCTAGAAGCACACGATAATTTGATTCCTCCCGAGATTCCTGAAGAAGTAGCAGAACAAGAGACAGTAGAAGAAGATGAATCCTCTCTGAACATTTTTGGACATTTTTCGGATAGCATTTTTCAAGCTAATTTCGAAACAGTGCATCTTTACAATACTAGGAGCAAGACAACAAATAAGCCTTCTTTTGAAATCACTATGACTTTGCCTCCAAAATAGTCTAAATCAATTGAGACTAAATAGAATTCAGTAAACCCAAGTTTAGATTATGATTTGGTTGAAGATCTAAAGAAGCTTAGGGCTAACATTTATGTTTATGAATTATTAAAATTCCCTTTTCTTCTGTAAAAAATGCTACAAAATATTGCAGAGAACAACAAAAATAACAATTCGAGCAGTTACAAAGGTGTTCAAAACAACCCCAAAACTCCTCATAAGGCCTCCGTCAAAACTACATCCGAGCCTCATGATAAAAGAGACCTTCCTGTAAATAATGTAACAAATGTAGATAAACCAGTTCTAGAGTCTGCGAGTAAAAAATAACAAACTTCTACTGTTTGTACTCGCAGAAATGTCCCTCCATTTTTGTTAACTTTTGAAATTTTTAATTGGAACATACATAACTGTATGGTATATTCAGATGCATCATCTAACGTAATGCCTTAGTCTGCTTGTCAAAAGATTAATGCTGAAGTTCAACCATCCAGCTTGAAAATTATCCAGCTTGATCGAACTAGTGTTAAAGTGATAGACGAATTAAGAAATGTGCTTATAAGATTGTCATCTAATCCTAAAATTCATCAAGTGATTGATATTATTGTTGTAGATATCCCACAAGTTTATGGTCTATTTTTAAGCAGAGACTGGTTAGAACAATAACACGGCTATTTTGCGACGGATTGGTCTCACCTGTGGCTGCTCAACAATGGAAAGCCCAATAGAATCAAGGTAAATCATGAACGTTATCTGAAGTTCATGGTGGCTGATTTAAATGATCCCAATGAGCCATTCACTCCTTCTGCCGATTCACCCAAAATACAAGGGATGGATACTTTTTTCGGCAATTTCGTGGCTGAAACTTCCACCATCACTAACTCGAAACAACAGTCATAGCCAACAGCTTCCTCCGAGTGGTCACATGCAACCAATGACAATCAAATATGGTCTCTTTACTTTGATGGGTCAAAATCCAAGGAAGGAGTTGGTGCAGGTTGCATGATCATTGATCCAGTAGGTAATAAAACTATGATAGCTTGCAGGTTAGAATTCAAATGTACAAACAACATGGCCGAATATGAGGCACTCCTTCAAGGCCTCAAAAAAGCATTAGATCTGAACATTCAAAATTTGACTGTTTTTGGTGATTCAAAAATCATGGTTAGACAGGTAAAAAATTCTATCCACTATTTATCTTCGCACCTTAAAATCTAACCAACCGAGGTATGGAATTTGATGAATAAGTTTTCCGCATTTAACATAAATTCTATTCCTAGATTAAATAATTCGAAAGTTGATTTGTTAGCTAACATCGCTTCAAAACTTTTTCCTGCAGAAGGCTTATCTCTGAATGCATTCTCCGTCGAACTATTGTTCAGACCGTTCGTCCCAAACAACATCACAAATTGGAGAGTCTTCGATGACGATCAACAGATTATAAGTTTTCTGCATATGGAAGAAACTTTCCAGGACGCCGTAATCGACGAAGGTACCCATGACGAAAATCTTCATGACTTTACAGTAATACCAGATCCAAGATCTCCCAAATCTTCATCAGACATGGTAAACTCTATCCCAAAATCTGTAGTTATACTAGAAAAAAATTATGATCTTCATGATAAGTTCAAAAAATCAGTGAACTGTAAAACGAATAGTTCCTCTTTGATGCATGAAAAGGTAAATTTGGGAACTAAAGACAACCCACAATGCATTAATTTATGGGTGGGGTGTTCTGAGCAAGAAAAGTTAGTGTTTATTAAGTTGTTTAAGGAATTCGAAGATGTTTTTGCCTGAACATACGACAACCTGAAAACCTTTGATCCTAACATCATACAACACGTTATCCCCATGAAACCCCAAACCCACCTTTTCAACAAAAGTTAAGGAAAATGCACCCAAAACTAGAACCAACGGTCAAGAAGGAATTAAATAAACTCCTGAACACTAAGATAGTTTTCCTAGTTAGGCACACATAATGGGTCTCTAATCTTGTCCCTGTCAGAAAGAAGAGTGGTGAAATCCGACTATGTGTCGATTTCTGAAATCTTAATCGAGCGTCTGATAAAGACAACTACCCTGTCCCTCCCGTGGAACAGATCCTTCAACATGTATCTGGTTCTAAAACATTATTCTTGTTGGATGGTTTTCCAAGGTATAACCAAGTCCTAATGTCCCCTTTAGACCAACTCAAAACCACCTTCCACACTCCATGGGGCACCTACACTTATAGAAAGATGCCCTTTGGACTCATAAACGTCGGTGCCACTTTCCAGAGAGCGATGGACATCACTTTCTGAGGCTTAATCAATCAATCTGTCATAGTTTACCTAGATGACATCATTGTCTTCTCGAAAAATAAAGAAGATCATCTAGCTCATTTAAGATCAGTTTTACAGCAATGTCGTAAGTACGATATTTCTTTGAATCCTAAAAAATCTATCTTCGCAGTAGAACAAGGTAAACTCCTAGGATTCATTGTATCGAACAAAGGCATGATTATCGACCCTGAAAGAACTCAAGTCATTTCAAAACTCCCCCCTCCCTCATCAAAAAAGTCCATGCAATCTTTCTTAGGTCAGATAAACTTTGTTAGGAGATTCATCCCCATCTTTTCAGAAATGGTGAGACCATTACAAAACCTAATAAAAAAGGATGTACAGTACCATTGGGGACCTTTAGAAAGCCAGGCTTTTGATTCAATAAAAAAGGCCATAATAGACGCTCCTTCTCTAATGAGCCCCAACTTTTCCCAAGATTTCACCCTCTACACATTTGCCTCTAACCGTTCATACGCTGTCGTCCTAACTCAAAAGAACGTTGAAAACAACGAAGTCTCAATTGCCTTTATGAGCTCAGCCTTCAAGAGAGCGGAACTTAATTACCCAGTAGTAGATCAGCAAGCCTATGATGTTTTCAAAGAAGTAAATCACTTCCGATCTTATCTGTTGAAATCAAGAACGAAAATCATTGTCCCTTACCCGGCTGTCAGAAATTTATTAGTACAAAAAGAACTAGGCGAAAAAAGGGCAAACTGGGTCACATCCTTGCAAGAGTATGACATAGAAATCACCCCAGCACAAATTGTAAGAGGCCAAGGGTTATGCAAATTGGTCACTGATTCAGCTGTTGGACAGCAAGAGAAAAATGATATGTTAAATCCAGGACAACACTATCAAAATCAAATCTGATATGCACAAAACCCTGTTAGTCCCTGGTACGATGACATAAAATTTTGTCTTATGCATGGATCAGCTCCTCGTCACCTGGATCCCACAAAAAGGAGAGCACTAAGATTAAAATATACTTATTTTCAACTGATTAATGGTATTTTGTTTCGTCAAAATTTTGATGGAGTACTAATGCATTGTCTTGAGAAAGATGAAGTAGAAAAAGTCTTATTGGAATTGCATGTAGGAGAAGCTGGTGGGCATTTTGGTGGAGACACAACTGCCCATAAAGTATTAAGAGTAGGTTATTACTGGCCTACCCTTTTTAAAGACTCTCATGCTTTATGTCGCAAGTGTGTGATTTGTCAAAAAGCATCCAGTCGGATACAGAAACCAGCTTTCCCTTTGCAACCAGTTTCTATAGACTCCCCTTTTCAGCAGTGGGGTATAGATATTATAGGCCCAATCAATCTACCATCCTCACAGTAGCATAAATATATTATAACAGCCACATATTACTTCACCAAGTGGTTTGAGGCTGCCCCATTAAAAGCTGTAAATACCAGCCAAGTGATATCCTTCTTGAATTCAAATATTATTACTCGTTTCGGTATCCCTGAATGCCTAGTATTTGATAATGCTTCTTATTTTTCGTATCTTGAAATGAGTGATTTCGCTCTAGAAAAATGAATTAAATTAAAGTACTCTGCCAGCTATTACCCCCAAGGAAATGGTTTGGCAGAATCGACTAATAAAAATCTGATCAAGATTATCAAGAGAACAGTCTCCGAAAACCATAAAAATTGGCATAACGCATTGTTAAATGCAATCTGGGCTGATAGAGTAACTCCTAAAACTGTTGTGGGTAACTCACCTTTCTTTCTCGTTATTCTTCCACCGCATGTCCTTCTTCCATCTCTGCAGTTATCACAGAAAGCACAGGAAAAGATTTGTCCCCCTTTGGAGAGTCGAATTAACGCTTTGTTAAAATTAGAACAAGTGAGGGCTCAAGCAAAACGAAAATTGGATCAACATCAACTCGTTGTTAAAAACTGGTTTGATTCCAATTCTACCTCTGGCAGAAATTTTGAGGTAGGTGACCTTGTCCTAAAATGGGACAAACCTCATAAGGGAAAAGGTGAGCATACAAAGTTTCAGAACTAGTGGTTGGGACCATTTTTAATTGCTGAGAAATTGGGTCCCAGTTCCTTCCGATTACAGAATTTAGAGGGGTAGCCAGACACCTTTCCGGTGAATGGCCAAGCTCTAAAAAGGTACTTTGCCTAATGACACTCCCATGTACACTGTGTAAATATTTTTATTGTTTGTTTTTCTTTGCTGGTTTGTTTTGATTTTTTTGCCTTTATGATTATCAATCTTTCTTTTTGAAACACACATGCCTGCATCATGGGCTAGTTCAGACGAAGAGAACAAAATAATTTCCCCTCTAAAATGACTGCTGAAAGTTGTTTAAACATCAATTGTGATATTTTTCTGAGTCTGTAGCCATGTTAAAGATAACTTGTTGTTTGAAAAGCGTTTCTTGATTTCAATCTGCAACTGAAGGTACTCATGATCATCCATAAAAATTCTTTTTATGCTGTCCCTGTTCCTTAAGAGAACAACTCAGAGATGTCTCCCTGCTTTTGAAAGTCAGATTATTAACAAACTATTTCTAGATCTTAATGAAGGATAGCTAAGAAATTTATTCAAGGTCTGTAATTTACTAAGATGTGTCCAAAAACTAGGATTTTCAACGTCACCCCGCTCTATTAAAAATCTTTAAAAAACTAAATAAATTTTCAAAGAGCTGTGGGAGGTGCTTGTAAACCCACCGAGATACTGAACAGGTCTACTGGCAGCGAGTAAATGCATGCATGATGCCAAGATAACTTCACCGGGGTACTGAACAGGCCCGCTGGCAGCGAAGCAATGTCAGGTATATGAAAATTCTTAGATATAGATTCTTTTTTACCTTAAATGTCCTTCGTTCTGATTTGAAACTTCTTGGCAGGATACAGATATCGGAGTGGGTTAATTGACATCCCTGTCGAGCCTATGGACGCCTGCTGGCAGCAGCGGCCCTGTCAACAGTATTGAAGATTTTAACTTTAATATCGCGACTCTCTTCTGTTAAGATTGTTGTCAGTTTTCGTCTCTTTAAAATAACAGTAATCTGAGACTGGAATGCATTATAATTGTTTACGATGTTCAGACATCTTTTTGGTTGTTTTCAATTCTAATTTTTTTCTGATTATCCTAATCTAAACTCGTTCATTTGGTAGAGATAATTGTTTCTCCCAGCGTGTCGCCATTGTTGGCAGGAGTGATATAATTACTATCGTTTATAAGCTGCCTACACAGGGTCTCTAAATTTTCATTACTCATCATGACCATTCTCACTAAATTACACTTGTCACTTGTCTCTTTTTACACATCTTCCTTTCGATTATTTTCTTCATGAATATAAGCATGAAAACTCGCAGCTGGAATTGACATTTTGTTTCGATTTTTGATTAAAGGAAAACTGTTCATATGGTCTATTATCGAATTGTCGTATTTTTGCTATGAACATGATTTTTATACCTGTTTATAACTCCTTGGTTCTAAACGTGCCTTGGTTACATAAGTGAAAGGCCTCCATGCATTAATTTTCGATTGATATTAATGGAGTTTTTTAAAAAAAAATCATTATTCAGTTTTCATTTGATACACTTACCTTTGTAATCAAGCTATGGATGTGCGTACTATGGTTTTCAAGTGTTATGATCCTTATATGTACCCATATGCCAAGGTGTCATATGAAGTACATCGTGATATTACTGCTTTGTATGGCCTCAGGCTTCACGATCTCATTCCCACGCATGGTGTTCAATGCCTCTGCCTACCATTTTGAACTGTCATAACATTGTTTTGTTCGAGGTCATGGCTCTGTGTTTTCATATCAAACCCTACCTCCGAGTTCTGTGTTGATTCCCTTCTATTCGCCATGGCTCCAGTGGTAAGGATTGAGCCCTATCGCATCCAAACCTTGTTATCGTATGATAACACCAGGGAAGATTTAGAAAGGAATGGTTTGCGTGTATTCATTGAAAAATTTAAGGGTTTCAATCTGAGAGTTGCCCAAGAGTTCGCATTGACTTTCGATGGTTTCAGAGCAAAGATAGGTGATGTGCAGCTAGAGGTAAATGAAGATTTGTTAAGCCAAGCTATGGGTTTACCAGCTGTCGGGCAAAAGTGGTTCAAGAACACAAAGGTTGAAGAGGTCCCCTGGACTCTATTGTTCACCTCACAGAAAATTAGTAGTTGCAACCGAGGTATGCCTATCTCATTTTTAAAACCTAAGTGGCATGACCTTCTTGCTATTGTGAAATAGTTCATTATGTGTGAAGGAATATTTGGGTTAGTATTCCTGTATCACCTGTGATTTCTTATGAGTTTCATTGACTTCCCGTTGAACATGCCCTACTTCCTCCTTAGAAGTCTGTACAAGATGGGAAAGAAGTTTAGGAGGCAGAAGTCTGATTCTAGTTTATTCCATCATGGTTTAATCAAAATTATCAGTGTGCATCAGTTGCAATTACACAAAAATTGTTGGGATGCTTTTGTGTTACGAAATGGCTTTGGAAATAGTGAGTTGGGACAGGTTGATAAGCCTGTTATTACAGAAACCCTCATGAACACTACAACCTCTTCTCCACCACTCCTGCCTTGTGATCCTGTCCCTAATTTTGAACCCTTGACCTACCCTGATGCTACTCAACCAAACAATCAACTGCATTCGCACCTAAAGAGTTGCACTAAAATTGTTAAAAAACCCACAGGGAAGAAACTAAAGGGCAGTGCCGATGTTAATTATAAGAATAAAAGGGTCGGTCGTTTGATTTCACGATGTGCTCGAAACAAATCCAAACCCTGTGCAGACACAAAAAACAAAATTGAGGTAAGTGAAGACTCAGATTCGGAAATTGAAAGGTTCTTGGCCGAAGAGTATCCATTGTCATATGGACTTTGCCCTGACAGACCCTACGATTATGTTAGCAACCAGCCTCCATGTTTAAAGGATAATCCTAATTTTCCTGGCATCCAACTCCATGACAAACCTACCTTTCGCACGGACAATTCTCCAACCGTTAATGCTATCAGTGCCAATGCACAGTCCCTACAGCCACAGTGTAATGAGTGTCAATCCTAGATCGACAGGTATTATATGGATGTGCCTTTGCTACAGTCCCAGCTTAAATCTTTAAAAGACCAAGTGGATCTATTGACAAGCAAGAACAGTAGACTCCAATCCATAACTCAAGCAAAGGAGGAATGCCAAAAAACTACGGGATCTGTCATTTTTAAGAATGTAGAGGCAGCGAAAGCAATAGTAAACTCTAAGATTGCTTGATATGTTTTAGTCCCATGATTTGAGGTACGATTCTTTGGATTTTAGTATGATTTCGTCACTCTCCAATTAGAATATATGATTTGTTTGAATAGATTTCCTTTCTTATAAAGATCAATTTGTTTTGTTTGTTGAATAAAATATGATTGTAGTTATAATTATAACTAGCTATGGAATGGTAAGATTCTGTAGCCAGTTAGAAAAATTTGAATTGCTTGTTTTGGTAATTTAAAATATATCTAAAATCTTCCCATTTTTATTTGTTAACAGGAACCCATGATTTCCAAGGAGATTTGAATCACTGTTGGGATCTCCCATCCATACCATCTTTATGTTTTTAGTAAATAGATTAGGCTGTTAGTATTTTGACATCAAGTAAAATCAAGGAGGTTGCATCCCCCATATTTTTGGAACAGATTTGATGTTATCAACAGGAAACATTTTGTTCCTGGAACTTATATAAGCATGTTATTTTGTAAACATGGGACCATCTCTGCCTGGGGCAAGACTATGGATTTTTCATTTACAGACTTGAATGAAATATAGTACTGGTCACAGCTTTAGCTTTTCCGTATTGTGGTTTTATTCAAGTCATGATTATTTCAATTTGTAATTAGATTATGATCGCTTTTGCTATCGTGGTTTGCTATAAATTGATATGATAAAAATTTATATATTATCCATGTTTTATGTTATACACTGAACAAATATTGGATGCAATAACAGGTCAGTTTGTTAGTTTAATTTTATTAGTTTAACGAATACAGAAATTTCCTGCAATTAAAACATCTCCTGTTATCTGTTATTTCTGTTTTCAATTAGACATTTTGATAAATTTCATTTCTAGAATATAGACAGATTAAATAATAGTTTCACTATTGTTTAAAAAAATATATATATAAATCAATTTATATTTGATTTTTGCGGATTTAGATTAAAATTCGTATTGTGTACATATTACATATATCTTAGAAATAGAATCAGCTGTATATATTGTACATATAATAAGTAGAGTTATTTTATAAATATTAGTCAATTCAACTATGAATATATATTAGATCTATATATAGTTTTCAGTAATTGTTTTTCATCAAGTTATTGTATTTTCTTTAGTTTTGTTTTTCTCTTTCTTTAGGACTTAGATCGGCCAACGGAGCCGCTAAACCCGTTAGAGTGGATTAATCCAAACGTCTTGGGTTAATTAGACAACCCCAGACTAGATTCACTCCTCCAGTTGACGAGCGGTCAATTTCACCCATCAACAGGTCCTGAGGACACTACTTGGGAGCATGAGGATGCAATGCGGGTAGAATACCTGCATCTTTTTGAAGACCTTTGAAATTTTGTGTATATGTGTACATGATGCACTGAGGACAGTGCATAAATAAGGGGAGGGGATTGTAGTATCACTAAGGCTGTAATGCAGCTGGTGTTAGTGAAAATTGTTTGACAGAGCTAAATTTAGTTGTCTGTCGCTATAATTGGCAGTTTGACTCTTTTGACAGGACTATTGCTGAATTTGATAAATTAAGCACCTTTTGTTTTATTAGCACCCAACGGAAATGTTTTTACACATAATGCTAAACTCCTTATAACCACGCGATATGATCATAACCCCAACGGAAATCAGTTTAAACCCCGTTTTTGTACTTACCTCTAATTTCCGTTTCCATTCACCGATGGACATGTGGCCTCAACGAAAATCACCAAAACGCTTTGAAATTTGAACCATCCACCCTCCATTGTGATCTGGACTGTCTATTCTTTGTTACTGGACTCCGCTTAGATCTCAATCGTTCATCTCCTAGATAGTTGACACCATCGATCCTTGATCTCCTCGAGTCCTGCTCTGCCTTCTACCACGAACCCCAATACGTACAGAATGAAAATGCCAATTCGTTTTCAGTATTGATTCGATTCCAAGGGTCTTTAAACAATATTGACAGACCATATATATATTCCAACAATTTATACGCAGATGAAGAGGATTCCTCACATAAAAAAAAAATGTTGCATAAAATATGGAAACTTTTATTAATGAATTCCCTCTTTTTTTTTTCTCTGCAACAATCCTGTACACTCTCTCTCTCTCTCGTGCCCTCTCATCCATTTTACCAATCGGTTTAGTTTGCCTAAATACAATTCAAAACGTAGGTTTTCAGATCCACAAAGTCTGGATCGAATCCACTTAGATCCTACAATTTCTGATGGTAATCCTAACTTCTCCTACAGCTATTACATTGTTAGGATTCGAGATCCTTTGACCATTTGTTCAATTTGAACTAAATACAACAAGAAAATTAAAGAGCACCCACTCTCTCTAAAATTTGCCTTTGACTTTCAACAACCATAGATCTTCTAGCACTGTGAACTTATGCTCCTTCATCAGACTCCTCAGGTCAAAAAAATTCATGAACTCCTGTTCATGAGTTCTTCTACAGTGCTGCCATGTTTTTGTATATCTGCTTCAGTCATCCATGTAGCATCCTCCACTGGCTGATTCTGCCATTTGATCAAGTACTCATAGTACTCATGTCTTCTGGTCT
>ML785877.1:844131-866337 GCA_009831015.1 Picea engelmannii
TTTTTCTTTCTTTCTATTGCTTATGGGTTTCAACGAAATTTGTGAACTGAACAACATCCTGCAAATTGGAAGATGCTTTACGTTTGGACCTTAAATAATCTATTAGTATATATTAATATGAATACTATTGGAATAAATATAAACACTTTCTCTTTAAATTTTCCTTCTTTTCCTCCCCTCTATTATCCCTTTGTGGTTCTATATTTAGTCACATTTCTATGATCATGGCTTCCTAGATTCATGGATTGGAAGATGCTCATCTTTATCTATATCTTCACACCATGAGCCTGACTGACCGCAGTCCCTTTCAATACTTAGCCAATTATCTGACCACCAGGTCTCGGGTTTGCGGTATCCAACACTTATGTCCCCGGTTCCGTCATATACATCTTGCACCCAAAAAACTTTCGTGATCTACAATTTATGCTTTTAATAGTGAGAACTCACCAGGGGTTCGAAAATATTGGCATTAATAAATGAACAGTAGATGTTTTTATGTGAGATACTTAGCCCTTTTTCCATTTTCTTCTTCCTGTCTATTATCGCTTTCTGGTTATATACTTAGTTGCCTTTCTATGATCGTGGGTTCCTGGGTTGGCAAGATGATAGATATTCATCTCCATCTATATCCTCACATGACAAGTATGACCGACCGTTGTTCCTTTCCATACTTAGCCAATTTTATGGTCATGATTGTTGGGGTTCACACTTTCAAAGTCTGTTGCTTCTTGTTCCATGATATACATCTTGCACTCAAAACTTTCGTGATCTACAATTCCACCACAGAATCCTCGAACTTGCAATATTCACTCTACCAGGGCTCACAAAAGTTTCAAAGCTTTTGTCACTGCCTTCCATCCCCACTAAATTCGCTCCCTTCCCAATGCACATTAATTATGGTTTTACTAGTGACAAATGAAAACACTGGTACAAAACAATTGGCATTAACAAGAAAAAAAACCTCGAGGACATCTCCCATTAACACACATTAAACCACCATTTACAATACTCAGAATGATCATCGTTCCTTTCTATACTTAGACAATTTTTTCCACATGTTCCATGATATACATCTTGCACCCAAAAAATTCCTTGATCTACAATTCCACCCTGGGATCCTCCAACTTTCAAGCTTCACTTTACCCGAATTCATAAAAAGTTTCAAACCATTTATGAATCTCTTCCATCCCGTCCCCAATCACGCCCTTCACAATGCACATTAATTATTTCGACCTCTAGATTAACTTCCATTGTCCCGTGACCTACAAATAACACCCGGACCTCCTCGATATACAAATTGACTATCAAACTCCCACATTGTCCCCTCTTCTGTGTTACACATTATGCATTCAAATGTTCTAAGTGATACAATTTGACTGTCTGGGCCTCATGTATTTTGGGGAGACCTTATTACCCTATTTTGGATCCTTGGGTTGGCGGGTTCACGAAATCTCCAATTCCTAGTCACTGTTTCATGTGTTGGCCATCCTCATACTTCTTTCCAAATATGAAAAAAAAAAGGTTTAATGATAAGACTTCATCATGCAACAACCGCAAATATTATCATTAATAAGAAAAATCCTCAAGGACTAACTATCCCTACACAACTTGTCCATAAACATGCAAAGAATATCTTTCCAGGTAATGGTAAAGCTATTACAAATTTCAATATATTAGCGAAAACAAGTCCAGGATACTGTTTCCCTATTCCATACTTAGACACATTTTCAATTGCGGGTTCTCGGACTGACGGGCTAAAATTGTGTTTCGAATCTTCCACAACTTGCAAACAGTGCCCGAAGTTCTGCGATATACAATTTGTTCACTGGAATTCCCCATCACGAGCCTGATCATCCGCCATTCCTTTCAATACTTAGCCGCAAGTTGGTTGTATGTTCATGACATGGTACATTTACTGTGTATCAAGTCCATCCTACCATTTCCATGTTCCATAGTTAGACACTTTTTCGATTACGGGTTCCCAAACTGGCAGGCTCAAGATTGTGTTTCCAATGTTTTGTGACTAGCAAACAGTACCTGGTGTTCCATGATATACAATTTTTCCACATGAATGCACCATCATTCCCTCTTCCTTGTTATGTGTTCTTCGGTCAACACTCCCGAGAGATGCAATTTGACCCTTGGGCCCTCACCTCCGTTGGTTGTATCTCTTAGCCCTATTTTGAAGCGTCGCCAACTGCTTTCGATAATTATCCATTCCTTAATTGGTTTTCCCTATCCCCGCCACCATCCTACTACTTTCTCGATATGCAATTGGCAATCTTTAATGATAACACTTCGTCATGCATGAACCTTAAACATGTCATTAATGAGATAAAGGCTCAAGGATATCTCACACACTTCTTCCATATACAAATTGACCGCCAAACTCCCACATCATCCTCTCTTCTGTGGTACACATTTTTCACTCAAGTTTCGAGACATACAATTTGACCCTCGAAAAGTCATGTCTCCTAGGGAACCATTTTCACCCTAATTCTAAAGCCCTTCTGACCTCTTTCCATACTTTCCCATTTCATGGAATCTCTTTCGTGGATCCTTGGGTTGGCGAGTTCATGAAATCTCCAATTCTTAGTCACTGTTTACTGTGCCTGCCACCTTTGCACTTCTTTCAAAGTATGCAATGACCAAGGTTTAATGCTAACAGTTCATCATGCAACAACCGTACATACTGTCATTAAAAATAAAAAGGATCGACGAGACAGTCACATTGACTATTTCCACAAAACTTTCCTAGAGACATGCAGAAAAGATCTTGCAAGGTAATGGGATATCTATTAAAAATTTCAATATAATAGTGAAAAAGAGTCTAGCCAGCTGTTTCCCTATTCCATACTTAAGCCACTTTTTCGATTGTGGGTTCCCAAACAAGCAGGCTCACAATTGCACTTCCATTGTTTTGTGTCCTACAAATAGTACCTGGAGTTCTGCGATACACAAATTTCCCTCTAGACTGTCCCATCTTTCCCTCTTCTGTGTTATGTGTTTTGCACTCAAAAAGTTCTGAGTCACACAATTTGACCCTCGGGCCCGCACCTCTAACAATTGTACCTTGTAACCCTATTTTGAAGCCCTCCCAACTGCTTTCGATAACTAGACACTCCTTAATTTATTTTTCTCATCCTTGTGACCTTTGTACTTCTTTCTTAATATGCAATTATTAACCTCTCATGCTAACAACTCACCATGTAGGAACCGTCAACATTGTCATTAATGAGTGAAACGCTCGAGGAGATCTCCCATTAATACGCATTAAACCAAGATCTGCGGAGAGTCATATTGTCCCTTCCGATTTTTCATCTCAAACACGGGTCGTCGTGTTGGCCCGTTCACAAAATATCCAATCCTTAATTTATCATTGTCGTACTCGCCATGTTTGCACTTCCAGGTATGCAATTACTAGTCTTTAATGCTAACAACGCATCATACAACAACTATCAAAATTGTCATTAATGAGCGAAAGGCTCGAGGAGATATCCCATTCACACACATTGGACCAAGATTTGTGTTGGGTTATACTATCCCTTCCAACTCTTCATTTCAAACATCGTCTGGATAAAACCAACGTTCTCATAAAATTATGGAAGTAGCTCGACAATAGTTCTGTGGAGATACAGTGAATATCTTCAGATGTGAAGACCAAAAATTCCAGTGGTCTAGGGCATACTCTTACTATTCATCATGTTCCACCCAGAACAAAGTGATTTGGACCTCTGGAATTGCTCATGCAGGCTGTGTCCTTGAGGTTTTTGACTGTAAGGAGGTGGTCTCTTGGTGCGTCGAAAAATATATTTCAAGCCAAATAATTATTCCACTGCGCGACCATTCTCCTATTTCTTTGTCACCTCAGGTATTCCGCAAGATGTTAAGATTGTCAGAGCCAACATTGATCTTTAGAGGACAAGAATGCAAGTAGCTCCTAGAAAAACATGATAACGGGTTGGACCTCTTACTTGAGTTCCTCAAAGGCCCGACAACAGTTCCTGAAGATATCACAAAGTTGTAGGTCAGTTCCTTTAGAAATCCATTCTGGTAAATTTCTTGGTTGTTTACAAGAATAATGGGACAGGAATCCACGACAAGAATTACCCGTACAATTATTTATATTCTGTACTTCACAGTCAAGGAACAATTCATTTTTTATTGGCGGAAGCTAATTTCCATGTAAATCTATTCCCAACTATCACGATTCAAATAAGAGAATAAATTTTATATGTCATCCTACTTGATTTTCGCGATAGTGCATTGTTGTCTATTACCAAAACTGTCTTTGTCCGAGAAAATAAACTATGAATTCGACTCGGTAACATTATGGTACCAGGCCTTGTGGAGGCACAAGGCCTCCCATTATTTTTATGAGGTTTTTGATGACTTTGTCTCAGTTTTCAAATATTTATTGTTGGGAAAGGATGATCCCCGAATGTTTAGATAGGAAACCAAGGTTTTGGATAGGAAGGGGACACTTGAACGAAATGAAAATTACAGTTTAATAATGATCTTTGGCTCCAAGGAAAATATTACTTTCCTTCCATGTCACATCACGGACAAGATGTTTGTTATAGAAATAGCAAGGTAATACAACCACTGGTTGCATTTTTTCCATGGCAAGAGAAAAAAATAGTTCATTCCTCTGCCATGGAAATTTGGTGACTTTCTGTTCAGAAACATCCACAAGATTGACGAATCTGCAGGCCATTTCAAGAAATTGAACCAAAAATATGTTGAAAGGATAAAAGGGTTCGACGCTAATGGGATTTTTTGAGAACATTTACTATCAGTTGGCTTTAGAAGCTCTTTTATCCATATATGCTTGACTGAAGACAGATAAAATGACGACAACACTTCTACTTTTGACGATTGCGATGTAGAGAAATTGCAAAGCGCAACTAGATTGTACAGACAATAGGTAAAAGGCTCTGGTGAGAAGAGTTTCCAATCCCCAGCCAACACTCCCAAGAGAATGACATCACGGACCATCGCTTCAATGGCCCACCCCAGTAAGAAAGAAACCCATAAATATTCAAATATAGGAGGATATAAGAACCCTCCTCATGGAAAAATTGATAGTTCTCACAAGCTTCCCCTGACGAAGAAGAGAAAAAACATTGTAGGGCAGGGGGAAGATCCCGAAATTGAAAGTGAAGACATGCAACTTGAAACTTTTGTGGATGTTGTGTTCCACAAAGTTTACCTGCCCACGAATGCGATGCACCATAATTCCACAATGGAAGTAGCTGAGACCAACATTTTTGACAAAGATGATTCCTTTGTATTCCAGAGCGTTGTTTTTTATAGCCAATCTAAAAATTTAATTATTGAAAAGAGAGATGTAACAAACAAGAAAGGAAAATATCGTTTAGAGATTAACTTTAGGAAAATGTAGCCATCCTAAATCTCCCAATTTCACCATGCAACTGTTGATGCTCTTGATTATTCCATTGGAGGAATTGAGGTAGAGAATTCCAGACTGAACGATCGAATCAAGGAATTGGAGGAGGATTTCATTGCTACCCCAGTGTTTTCTAGTCCTTTATAAAAAATCGTGCCTACTACCCCTACAACCAAGTTAAAAGGATCCTCCAACCTCCTCACATCCTGTAGAGCCTATGTAGATAAGAATATCAAGAAAATAATGCAGCTAATCGACGAAGCATGGGAAACATCACAAAATGTAGCTTCCTTTTGAATGAGGGAAAATCATTTGCACATACATTTGCAGACGAATTTAAAAAATGAATAACATTTCTATCAACAAATAGTGATCCCTTTTGCCAACCATGACATCAACAACTCAAATATGAAAATAAGACAAGAGTATATCCCCTCCCTAAAGAGGATCAAACAATTAAAAGCATGCTGGAAAGAGAAAGTTAAGAACCTGCAACTCATTTTCGAATCATGTGAACAAGCCATATCATCAAAAAAAGAATTATTCATAAACCTGACCCAAATAGACTTAGTCAAAAGTACCAACAAGGTTCAAGACCCAAACTTAATCCTCAAATCCTTGTCACTAAGCAAGAAAGCCTTCGATGAATAACTTGATATTTTAAAGGGTTTGTCTTTAGAAAAGTTTTACGACATCCTTCAATATGGTGAAGATGATGTTGAGAACTAGCTAGTGGACTATTCAACACACAATGAAGAAATTGAACATGATCTGCATAGTATTTCTATGGATCTAAGGAAATTAGAAAACGAGCTTTTCGACATAGAAATCCGGTATGAAATCAACGTGGCCCCCATGATAAGCTACATTGAAGAATGGATCCAAAGGAGAATGGACAAGCTCATCGATGAAGGGCAACAACCGGTTGGCACGATTCCAGTGGTCAACGACGAGAGAAACAAAAACGCATCATCTTCATTGTAAGTCTATACTGATCACATATTTCTTTCCTTATCAATCCATTTATTCTACCTCTTTAAATAGAAACCTCTAACCAAAGACTCATAACTTCCAATTTCTTCTTTTCAGGTCTTCCTCTCTACCGTCACACACTTCTTCTTTCTACAATCCTATTTCTTGTACTTATTTCTTTTATGGTCTGCGGGAGCCCCAATCCCAATCTATATGAAAAACGCATTTAAATTTCCAGAAATATGGAACAAATTCCATAAATATGTAACAGACATTATTAATTTTTGATAAATTTCAAAGAAAACTAATTCGGGAACAATTTCAATAGTGTGAACAAATTCCAGAAATATGTAACAAACATTATTAGTTTTTGATAAATTTCAAAGAAAACTAATTCAAGAACAATTTTTGTGGGTTTCTTTCGGAATGCTAAGTTTTTTTTCTTCAACTATGTTAGATATCAGGAAATTGTGTTTATTATATTTGAATGTTTAATGTGTGTGATTCCTTGTCCTTTTTTCCAGGAACCTTTATTTCAAGTCATTGAGACAAAAAATTTCTAAGTCCCATGTTTGAACTATACAGACCCCGAGAAAGAACTGCCTCGTTTGCATATTAACCACATATTAATATAATATTATGATTAGCTAATTTGGGAGGTTCTTTGGGGGTCATCTTCCAACCCAATGTCTTATGGTTGGTGTGTGACACACTGCCACGAGTCATCCTCTGCATGGATACCACTTATACTTCAAGTTTCTTCCCACATGTCTCTATTGTTTCAGACTTCTATTTCTCCCTTGGTTCTACCATAGCAGTGCATTTATTCCCATTCCAACCTGGCAGGGACTACGCTTCCATGCAACACTTGTTTAATAAAGTAGTTTCCAATAAGTGAGTTGTGTGTGTGTGTGTGTGTGTGTGTGTGTGTGTGTGTGTGTGTGTGTGTGTGTGTGTGAAATGTTATGAAGGAGGAGGGGGGCATTTTTAACTTTTACTCTTTTTTTTTTAACTCTTTATCTCAAAATGTATTCTTAAACCTTTATTTATGCCTGTAAATTTTTTTACCACGAATGCACACAAAAACAAGTGAAATTTCAAAAGGAAAAAAATCAAAATCAAAATCAAAACTTAATAATATTGAGACTAAATTTCGGTTAACTTCTCATAAAAATGTAATTTTTCTCTTTGTTTCTGGTTTGTTGAGATCGCATAAAGCATAAAGTGAAGGGAATATGAAAACAATAAAACACTTTCCACTCTATTTTTTATTTGTCGAGATTCCAAAAAGTGCATGGCGAAAAACATACATAGACTAGAGAAGAAAACCAAAAATACAAACAAAAAAAGTGAAATATTAACATAGTATAAAAATAAATTAAAAAGGCATAATGGAACTTTATACGTCCAGATATGACAAAAAAGGCCATGTCTTGGAAAAAAAAATATTTTCGAATGAAATGAAAAGTGTTTCTAACTTAAAGAAACTATTTGTATGCAATGTAGCAATTCACTCAGTCCATAAATGCATACAAATAAAAAACCCACGAAATCCTTTGATGCATGTGGTGACATAGGTTTAGGATCTCGATCAAGAACGAAATTGGATCTTTATATGGGATTTTATACCATGTTTGACAAAAAAATGTATTTCCACACAAGTCTATCACCTTAAGCAGATGTTCATACAACCAAATCAAATATTAGTACACCAATGTTTTGCATGGTTAAAACCCTAAAAAAAGGGAAACAATGCATGGCCCCCACGAACATGACTACTTGAGGAAATATATTAGTGAAAAAGAAAATATTGTACATAAAAGTTTTTCAAAATCTATCTTCAACAAATGACCCTCCATGTTCTTCAAATAAAGATCATGGACCAATTGAGTGCTAAGCCACACATCAATATAGCCATTAGTATTGAGGAGAATATGAATTGTCAAATCACTTTATGTATAGAACATATTGTGACCATAGGATTACATAACTACAAATGCATATTAATGAAACACACTTTAGCTAAATATACATTGAACCAAGTTGCTTTTAACTAACTCTTAAGTGTCTAAATATCTTAACAAAAATAATGCCAACCTTATTGTGAGCCTTTTTTGAATTATTGAAAGAAATATCATCTTAAATATTATTTGGATTATTGAAAACAATATCACATTATTTTAGATTCTCCTATTATTCTTTTACAATATTCCCCCTTACCATTTCGAAGACAAACATGTCTAGGATGGGCACTCTATTTGATTTGGAAAGGGTGAACTCACCCGGGGATGATTTTAGGGGCTAAATTTTGCTCATGGGCTAATTTTCCATGGTTTTTTCAAAAATAAGATTCGCTATTTTAAAAATGATTCGCCCAAATTCTATAGGATAAAATGATTTTACCTTAAAAATAACCAAAAATTTATAAAAACTATATAAAATACTTAGAAATTTGAATATTTTTACAAAAATATTGCCAAACATTTATAGTTGACATATGAAGGATTAGTAAGATTCGCCAAGGTTTCTACATTTAAAAATAAATTTCCATCCTTAAAATCATACCTAAACTCACCTAATACAAGCTCTCCAAGTGGGAAATGGCCTCTTGTAATGGAATTTCCTGGAGTGTTTATGGAAGTCTCTGATTGGCCAGTGTCAATCAAGTTTTTTTTATCTTTTTCTTCATTTTTTTTCCTTCTTGTTTCAGCTTCTCTTCTCCCTATTTTCTATGTCTCTATCTTTCCTCTTCCTCTTGTCTCTTATTTAATGTTTCTTCATGTTTAAGCTTCAGTTATTTAACTTATTGTTTTCTTTTCTCCTCTTCGTATGTCCATTGAAGCCTTAGTGGTGTATCCTCCTTCTCCAATCTTTCCTTTTTTGTTGTTTCCTTGGCCATGTATTCCTCTTTTAACCTTTCTCTTTACAAGCACCCTTTCTATAGCTTATCTCTTTTGGAATTAGAGCCACTCCCCATTCTAAAAATGACTTCACTAAAGTATATATCTCTATTGTAAATATGTTCTTCTTACCAGACCTCATTATCATATGGTCATCTATATTTGTAGGTCCTGTAGTCATAAATAATGACATGCAATGGGTCATGTAATCAGAATATTTCCTCCCCAAAATGGAATTTTTCTAGGATGTTTTCTTTTGTTTTTTCTTCCTTGCTATCTTTTAAACTATAAGACTCTAGATATAATGTCATTGAGGGACAAGGGAATTTCTGACTTACAATAAAGTTACTCCAACTTCATATTGGACAAGTGTATGATAGGTAATTTCTTGGACATATAGCCTTTCTGGTATGAATCTAGGGAGTACATGAGGGTATTTCCTAGCTCCAGAGATTCTGATATATGCCCCCTTCTCTGTGACATACCAATCACCTACCTTGAAAAATTCTTATTTTTATTTATCTATAATTCATTGAGATAGAGAAGTGAATAACAATTGATACACAGGAATTAGAAATATTTCATATATATTGTGGTACTAGATCCATTACTTATGTTCCCATAAATCTTGGCAATGATATGTGTATAGGTGGATCGCTGGATTTCCACTACCGTCCCATTCTTGGGAAAGAGTTGATCACACAAATGGTTTCTAGTAGGTAAGAGGCCATGTAGAATGTTGGGTGTGTTCCAAGAGCTATGTGCTTGGATTTTGTGATTTCTTGTTCCAAGGAAGTGGAGAGGATGGCTCCCCAATTGAATATCGTGCATGTTTTGGTGACTTTGTATATTAATGACATCCACAATTCCTTGAATTTCATGTCATATTTTGCCCCATTAATCCCTCTCAAGAGAGATACTACAAATCTATAAGGAGTCCTAAATAGGTTCATTGGCTATGTAACTATCTTTCTTTCTCTTAGTAGTTTTCCAGGTACCCACTAACTCTTCATTAATTCTCTACAATCCAATGGAAATTGCAACATCCAATTGTTAGTAAGCTCAACCTCTGTTGTGGTGAATATATAATATACATAAACAAAATAATTCTATAATGATGCAATGGATTTCATGTTTATGTCTTGGATAATCCTATTATCCACGCCATCTTGATTGATAATCGAGGAGATGACTGTTGTGAAAGGAAATGCAACAGAATGCAAAACCACTTTGTGTAACTGAGAACATTTGATCGACTGGTAGACTCCCTCATCTAGATTGGCTTATCTAGGGAGGAGTTTCATTTTCAAGTATTTCTACATGTAGAGTATTTGGTATACATCTCCCAACCTGAAGACCCTGCTAGTCTCCATGGAACTTTTTGTATCATTGTATGTTGGTCTTGGGCACCAACATTTCTCTTTGGCTCTTCCACGCAATATGAGTTTAATTAAATGATGGCATTTGTCTACTTCTGGGACTTCTTGGAAGCCTTATCAAGATCCTACAACTCATATGTGTCAACAACATCACACATTAGTGGTGTTAGTTTCAAAATAAATATAGATGTATGTGTGGGGATGATAAGTCTAGATTTGAAGAGCTCTTGTCTTTACATGTTGGTTGTTTTAAGTGTTAGATACCTAATATTTGGGATTATGGTATATTGTAAATATTTAATTAATACAAATATGAAAATTCATAGGTGAATAGGAATAACCATCGTACATCTTGGAAGATGAAACCAAAATTCATATCTAAATGTGTTTATATAATATAAAATTTAATGCATGGAGTTAATCAACCGTAGCCTATCACTAGAGTGAAGTTATTTTTTGATAACTCCATGATTTGTATCTGTGTGTTTTCTTCACACAGGGTTCACCATTGTCAGTAGAAAACCTCATTTTGTGAAGATAATCCTATGAATGCTAGAGTTATCCCTTCTCCTACTAGAATTGTATTCACAATTTTGGGGTTTATGAAGGTTACAAGGCCATATAGGTTCTCCTATTGGTAATTAGGTATTCAAACATTATAAATTGGCTCATAGGAACTTTTAAAGTAATTAGAAATGTTTGACTAAGTGCATGTACTTTCAACGGGGAATGTCATACATTTTTAGAGAATTTGAGTTCACTCCACTGGAGCTATTTAATTGATTATCCTTATGATCATGGTTCCTATCAATAAAAAGGGAATTGGTTGGTATTGAGGATCCAAATAATTATATTCTTTATATTCAATTGAGATACAAATTAATGCCCTAGGGAGTGTAAATTGCTACCTCTGATTTCCATGCAAAGCTGTGATGGACCAAGTATGATGCCACTTTCGACCAAATAATTCCACATTTGCAGACTCTTTTCAGGTGAACAAGAATACAACAATGATGGTGATGATATGGAATTTGGATTAGAGGCGACTGTGGAGCTGAAATTTGATTGGATTCCTAGATTTTCTTTTGCATGATGTTCTTTATTCCTTGATTTTCTTTCGCATGATGTTCTCTATCTTCCTGAGTTGCAGAGGAACTTGTTGTATCTTATGCACATAAAATATCAAGGTCATTCCATTCACATGTTTGATGGAAAATTTGAAAGAAGAAGGTCTTCCAACAAGATGGGTGTCATGACAGGATGGGAGGATGACAAATTGTTGAAGATGAAAGGGACGTCTACACGAACACTTAATTCTACATGCTACTCTCACCACGATGAAGGTAAATTATCATCTACTCTCTTGTGGCACAATATATTTGGGTACATCCATTATGGTAGTCTTCGTATGTTGAAGAAATATGTCATTTTCTAGTTTGTCTACCATTCCAAGGAATTTGAATCAATGTGAGGCATGTATCCTTGGTAAACACAAGTAGCCTTTTAATAATTCCACTTCGAGAACATGTAGAAAGCTAGATTTTATACACTCTAATGTGTGTGGCCCCATTCCTATTGCACCTTCCTTTGGTAATAAATACATTATGAACCAGGATTTGTTGGGTTTATTTGTTGAAACAAAAATATAAAGCATTAGAAACATTTAAAAAATTGCATCTGTAGATCGAAATGAAGCTCAATCTCATACTGGCACTATGCATACTGGTAATGGAGGGGAATATAATTCTAATGATTTTTAAATATATATTTTCCAACATGGGATTAAGAATCAAATGAATGTTCCATACAATCCTCAACAAAATGGTGTAGAAGAAAGAATGGCCAGTATACTCTTGAACATGGCACATTCCATTCTATTTTTCAATAATATGAAGTTGATGTTTTCAGGGAATGTAATTGTGTGTAGAGTGTATGGAGAAACATAAATCCATCTCATGCTATTAGGAAAAATTCTCCTTATGAAATGTGATATGGTTGCAATACTTCAGTGAGGCATCTCAGATTCTTTGGTTCCATTTGTTATGCCTTAATTCCTAAAGACAAAAGAAACAAACTAGGTGCAAGGAGTCAAAAATGCATTTCTTGGGGTACTTAAATACCACCAAGGTATAAGAATCTCACCTAGGCATAAAAAATGTTGCTCCAATCATTAAGGTTGAAAATTATATATCTCATTGTTCATGGGCTTGGGATGAGGCAAAGGGAAATAAATATAAGGAGAATTCTCAAATATTTGACACTTAAAGCATCATCAAACTGATGACAATGTTTCCATAAGCAAGGAGTGTTATAAATAAAGATGCATAAAACTAGGTCAGAGGAGTAAGGAATTGATGATGCAGAATATTGAATGAACAAAATCAAAACTCTCATTGTTGTAATTTCAATTTTACGTTGTGTGATGTTGACAAGCTTTATTTTGCATAGGATCATATGTAAACTTAATCAATAACATACAAGTTATTGCTGATCTTAATGGAGTTTTTTCATATGAAACAAAATCACTAACATAATTTGGTGTGAAACAAAGAAAAACTATGCATTATCTTTATACTGAGTTGGACAAAACCTATACAAGATTAATGAATTCTTGAGAGATTTACATTCAAGTATTAATTATGTGTTTTCTTTAGGTATGTTTTATATTCTTTGAACATCTAAACTAGGTTTTTGTGTTTCATCGAGCACATGCAGGGTTGGGGGGCAATGCTCGCCCCAAAAAAAATTGTGTTTTTTGCATCTGTTTTTAGTGATTTTTTGACACATGGTTTTTGGCCAATGGTTTTCTAATTCTAGTTAAAGAATTAGGGTTGTTGAGTAATCTGGGTCACTGAATTAGGGGTTTTGGATGTCATTGGATTCTACTTATATTGTATTGTAAACAATGAAGATATGATGAATAGAATATTAGAGGCAGGGCTCTAAACAGGTTGAAGGTTTTCACGGTTTGGGTTTCCAGGGTAAAATATCTGTGTAATGTGTGTGTGCATGCCATTGTATATTTTCTATTTTTATTAAGAGTCTATTTGCAGTAATTTATTGTACAAGGTTAAAATCTACATTTGGTATTAGAACTATTATTGGTTTCAAGGGGGTTCCTTTATGGATAAGTGTTTGGCTCAGGTCTATGATAAACCTTGTTACAGTGGGAGATTTGTGGAATTGATTCTTTAGGTGAAAACAAATGGTGAGTAGTTCGAAAAGAGAGATTGAGAAATTTAATGGACAAAGTTTTGAGTTGTGGAAGCTCAATATGAAATATATGTTGGTGGAAAAAGATCAGTGGATTGTTGTGGATCAAGGTATTGCACCTACATGAATGTCAACAGAAGACTAGAAAAAATTGGATCGGAAGGAAAAGAGCACAATCCAGTTGTGTCTCTTAGATTCAATATTACTGAATGTGTAAGGGGAAGCTACAACCAAGGAATTGTGGGATAAGTTAGGGGATTTGCATCAATCAAAGTCCCTGATAAACAAATTGTTCTTGTAACACCTTGTTTCCCCCAGTTTGTAAATATAACTATATTGGCCAAGAAACTATGGAAAAATCAAAGGTGTCAATGTTTGATTTGATGGACCTTTGTATAAAAGGTCGATGAATGTAAATTTTTCTATTTTAATAGAAAATGGATACGTGTTGCATGAATGGTGCAAAGGGGATGTGCTAAGAGAGACCACAAATGCTATGAAAGATATGGTGGAGGGGACCAGGAATGGTTGCGTTAACGTCCACCAAACCAGTACTTTGCTGGATTTAATTGCTCAAGATCAGAACAACCCTCTGACCCAGGAATGAATTACAGTAAGGTTGGTAGGTAGGAATACCTCCTCAAGAGTTAATGAGAGGATGGGGAAGACCGCCCATATGTAAGGCTTCCAGACCTGACCACAGACTGGGAATTTGGGCCACACAAAATCTTACTGGAAAAGGAAAGAAAGGAAAGCATGGAGGGGTCAAAGAGGAAATCGGTGAAGAGTGCAGAGACGAGAGATGAAACTCTTGGATTCAAGGAAAAATTGTCAAAAGAGTGTGTTCTAATCATGGGAAATAGAGACTCACTCGGGAGAAGGAGAGTAACCTTCATCCCTATCTATTTTTTGTGCAAGAAGAAGAGATTCAATCTCAAATCATCATGGTCTAGCTTGGGGTTGGCTAGTGGTAAATCCGTTATGAGTGACTGAGCCTTGGTTGGGTGGAAACGAGCATCCCTTCTAGCAGTGGCTTCACGTTATCTGGTTATGGTAAGTGTTTCCATACTTTATGCGTTGAATTGGGAATGACTAGTTGCACTCATGTATTTACTTATCTGTAAATGGTTTCTGCATTGAAAAGGTTAAATCATGTATATACATTGGCTTCCTTGAGAACTTATGCTTTTGCTTTTTCTGTATTCTCCAGTTTAACTCTTGAACATGTTTTTCTTCAGGGAGCTACCTCACATCTCCGAAATTAGATCAAGCCTCTTAGCACTGCTACCATCTCGGTAACCTCACGAGTTCATACCACCCTGTTTCATAACTTAAGGTTCTATGAATTAGGAAGGCATTTCCTTCAAACCAGTAGCCTGAGAGACCTTGAACTCATGCCCATGACTTTAATTAAAACCTGGATAAGAGTAGAGCTCATAGCCCAAGAGTCATCTTAAGGTCCATGTGACCTAGGTCTAGGAACCCTACGCTAAGCCCGAAAGGAGCTAGTTCAAAATGGTTTTGGAGTTTCAGGAGTTCGACGCCTCGAATTTCAAACTTCATGATAGTCAAAGTTACTTGAACTCCCTAAGTAATAAGATCCATAGATAAATCAAAACCTTAATGAGAAGATGAATGCGAACAGTTCATCAGAAGGAAAACCTATCTCAATTGTTTGATCGACTCAAAGATGCACTGGAGTTAACGAGTCAAGCACCAGCCACTCGATTAGATCGATGTTTGGGAATCATTACGGAGCACGAAGGTGAAATTAGTGGAAATGCTAGTTCTCAGCCCACAATCAACCAACGTCATTTATCTCATTGGGGATGGAAGATCAACGACCACGATTAGACCAAGTTGGGTGAGCATGTCCCAGATTGCGGAGATTGGGCCCTGCAATCACTGTGAACTGTTGATATGTGAATAGAGATCGATGGTAGGGAATCATTATGGAGAACGAAGGTGAAATTTGTAGACGTGCTAGTTCATTGCCGCAATTCACCAATGTCATTGATCTCATTGGGGTGGACGATCAATGTCCATGATTAGACCGATTTGGGCGAGTACTTTTCTGATTGCGAAGATTCAACTCTCCGATAAAGAGAGAGCACATTGGGAAGGGATGATTTTAAGGATGGAAAATTATTTTAAAATGTAGCAACCTTGGCGAATCTCACTAATTCTTCATATAAAAACTATAAATGTTTGGCGATATTTTTGTAAAAATATTCAAATTTCTAATGATTTTATATAATTTGTATAAAAGTTTGGTGATTTTTAAGGTAAAATGATTTTATCCTATAGAATTTGGGAAAAACATTTTTATAATAGAGAATCATTTTTTGGGAAAAACCATGGAAAATTAGCCCATGAGCAAAATTTAGCCCCTAAAATCATCCCGTCATTGGGGCCCCGCAATGACTGTGGACCGTCGATCGGTGAACAAATCAGAATTTTTCAGATCATGACCGTGAAAACCTGAGGCAGATTGAAATATGATCATACTGGAGCGACGAGGGAACATGTCACCCCTGACCCAACTACATGTCAGCTCCTGGCACATGCATACCTCGCCCACGTGGTTGGTGAAATGATTGGGATTCCGGGAGTCTGGGACGAGTCTGGGACTTAGGGACTCCAAAGGATTCGAGGTTCTTTGAAAATCCCCGAAGTGATGAAGTGTCAGAGTAGATCCTAGTCGTTATTATAGGAAGGTACGTGGCAATAAATCATTGCCTCCAGAGAAGAACACTTCAGAGGAACGTGAGGAGTGAAACTCCTGAACACCAAAGTCCCGAAGTGGATCACAATGTCGATCGCAAAGGGATGCATGGCACTCGATATATATCTCTGGGTACGGGGCACTTCAGAGTAAAAAGGTGTTCGAATGTTTGAAAGTCCTGAATATCAAAGTCCCGAAGTTGATCATAGCCTTCAATTGTGAAGGGATGCGTGGCGCTCGATCTGTAATTCTGGGTACAGATTACTTCCAAGGAAAAAGGAATTGGAATGTTTGAAACTCCTGAACGTCGAAGTCCCAAAGTGGATCATAGTCATCGATCGCGAAGGGATGCATGGCACCTAATCAGTAACTCTGGGTATGGAGTACTTCGAAGGAGAAAAGGCTTTGGAGTGTTCGAAACTAAAGAACGTCGAAGTCCCGTAGTGGATCACAGTCGTCGATCACAAAGGGATGCATGGCACCCAATCTGTAACTCTAGGTACGAAGTACCTCGAAGGATAAAAGGCTTTGGAGTGTTCGAAACTCCCGAACGTCGAAGTCCCGAAGTGGATCACAGTTGTCAAACGCGAAGGGACGTGTGGCACCTGATTTATAACTCTGGGTATAGATTACTTTGAGGAGAAAAGGCTTTGGATCATTTGAAACTCCCTAACACTGAAGTCCCAAACTGAATCAGGGACATCAAAATCCCTGAGGACATGTGGTGTCAGATTTTGAACTTTAGAGATTTTCCACTCCAGAGGATTTGCACGGTGGTTTTCTTAGCGTTTGTTGTCTTGGTATCTGGTCATAGCCCACGGTTATATACAAGTATAGATAGATGGAAGAACCTGGAGGACTTGGGAGAGGATATATGACCACTCTGAGGTCAGTTCAGAGCATGGAAACCATGGTTGGAAATCCCTGGAAGAGAAGAATGGAATAGAGACCTCGAATGAGGGTATTGATTTTCTTAAGAAGAACAAAATTTTTACGCCCCACCATGGGTATGTTACACATTGGTATCAGAGCATGGTTACAACACTTGGCCTGCTTGGGCTCATGGATGAGTCACTTAAAAATCGTAATCAAATCCTAAGGGTGACATCATACCTTACCCCTTTCCTAAAGAATATGTTTAAACTATTATTAAAGAAAAGAATGAAAAGTTTCTACTGTGGGTGTATTTAAGAAAAATGAACTATCTGTTGTTCATGAAATACTATAATGTTATCTAACAATAAGTGTTTTTTCATCACTCTAGCAGTCAGTGAATCATGATAAATTACAAGCATAAAGGATGGTGATGCACCATGTGTTGGACAACTGAGAGGGGGGGGTGAATCAGTTGTTACCGTGCTTAAACAATTATGCTTCTTTTAAACTCTTTGCAGAAACACTAAATGATGATCATAATAATGCAGGGAAATAAACAATGGCACTTTCAGCATCATTCACATATATGAGAAACATAGAGACAGATATTTCCCGAGGAAACCCATATAGGGTAAAAACCTCTTTTTCTTTATATGATAAGTAATAGTTACATTCTTTACATTATCATACATATGAGCACCAACTCATAGTGAGGATACAACTTCTGTTTTGCAAGCTGCAACTTGCTGAGAGCACCAACTCTCTGTTTTCTCTAGCACCCACTAGAAGGAAGCACCAACTCCCTGGTTTCTCTAGCACCAACTAGAAGGAAGCACCAACTCCCTGGTTTCTCTAGCACCAACTAGAAGGAAGCACCAACTCCCTGGTTTCTCTAGCACCAACTAGAAGGAAGCACCAACTCCCTGAGTGTTTCCAGCACCAACTAGATGGAAGCACCAACTTCCAATCATACATGCACCAACCTGTATAACAAAGAACAAGATTTCTCCCTTGCACCACCCTGCCACCCTGGTTTCTCTGGCTGCAACCAAATGGAAGCTACAACTCCCTGTGTTCAAGCACCCACTTGAACCTATGAGGACAACAATCCTCCCTAGCACCTCCCTTCCACCTTGAAACATAAATCTTTGCTACTGTAACTTATTATAGTGATATAATGTTCAACAATGGCTTACCAGACTCATCACTATTATGCTGCATTTTGTTGCTCTGTCTACCTCACTGCCTTCTTGCACACATGACATGCGCTATTTGTTCTTCTGCCATTTATGCTCTCTGCACCATGTCCCTTAAGTGAAACCTTCCTCTACTGTGTATTTCTACTCTTGCGCTCTACCTCCTTGCTCACACTTCAATCCTTCTACACAGTGACCATAGCAACTCCAACAACAACAGCAACCCCATCTCTTCTCTGTACTGTGTACTTATAGCTTCTGTGCACCTTGTGCATGCAATGTGCGCAATACCTTTGCATACTCACACTACGTCGATATCCTCCACCTCTCGAGTGCTCTGCCTGATCATCATGGTAACTCTTCAGCTTCTCTAGTGGTTTTCCCACACGTTCGGCATCACTAGGTGTTATGCTGAGATTCCTCAGCCTCTCTGGCAGTTGAGACTCTTCGTCTTCTCTGTGACAGTCGAGCTCACCTTCTTTGTTTCAGTTGCAGGCTTCAACACTTATCCATCTGTCAATCCCTTCTAAGAATAGTCTTCCATCACTGGATGAATCTTGGAGACTCTTCATCTCCTCTAGCGATCACACAGACGTCTCTTCGAATTCTCTAGCAGACGCCATCAATGGTTTCTGGCAATTTCACTGCGTCGTGCATCAGTATCCCTCCGATGTCCTTCAGGTTTATCTGCATCGTTGGATGAACTTTATTAATCTTGCCTTTAAATCGAGCTTCGACATTTCGTCATTCCTATGCCCAAGTGTCTTGAAACTTCATGTCACGATCTCCGAAGCTTCGATATAGAGATTTTCTATGCTAGCTCCTTCCTCTATATGACCACAGGCGGTGACCTCCGATTACACCGACAATTAACCTTTTCGGTATTTCAGGATTTGTATGATCTAGTGTCTCGACATTCCCAGACACAATCCCTGAAATTTCGAGGCAGAGCTTATCTGCACTGGGTCCTTCCTCCACATGATGATATACGGTGACCATAGGCTACGCTAAAAGGCGTTGTGAACTTATGATCTTCATCGACCCTGATCGACGGTCCACGATCTCGATGAATCAACAGTCTATATCTCATCGTGAATTCGCATCTCGCGGTTCCTTAGATGGAGGTTCTTTTCACTCCAAGTCACGATAGGCAAAACTTCGAAAAAGAGCTTTAGGGTGCTCCGATCTTTCGCCACGCGTCCTCTTGATCCAACAGTCCATGATTAAATCATGATTTCGCATATCGTGATTTTGACATTCCTGTGGTGAATGTTCTTTTCACTTCCAAATCCCGATCCACAAAACTCCATAAAGAAGTCATATCAATGGTCTAGATCACATCTTGATCTGACGGTTGCAATTACGTCGCGATTTTGCATATCGCGATATCAGGATTCCTGTGGTTAATATTCTTTGACATCTTCAACACACGATCCTCGAAACTTCTACATGGAATGGATTCAATGGTCCATATTTGATCTTGATTCAACGGTCGTGATTTAATCACGATTTTGCATATCGTGAAATCGACATTCTTGTTGCATTGTTTCTTTGACATCTCCAACACGCGATCCTCGAAACTCCGACATGGACTGGAATTAACGGTCCAGATTTAACCTTGATCTGACGGCTGAGATTAAATCGTGATTATGCCCACTTCTCCTTGTACCTTAAAGGACATGTGGGTTCTTCTTTATCCAACGATGGTCAGACCCTGTGCTTGGATCTAACGCTTGAGATATGTCCTCCTCTTCTACACACTCCTCTTGTCTACATTGAGATCTGATGGTCATCGAGAATTTGGGATGGGATCCAACGATCACCGACGCTTCTCCTCCATAGCTTACGCATCCTCCTTTCTTGGAAGAATTTCTAAGTGTCAAGGGTCTCGACCTTTGATCCACCTAACGTTATCTCTCTTGAGCTTTAGCCATGAGTTAACCTCATCCCTGGTGCACACCTATGCACTGCATTCGACTCTACGCTAATTCCTCCTGAGCTTACTTTGTTCCTTTTTTTCCATCGATGCACACTTTGATCCTGCCATCAATGATAAGCACATACTGCCTATAAAGCATGCCAACAATCCTCTACACTATCTCTTCTGATCTTATCGAGCTTGCTCTGCAGCGTCTTCCCAAACTACTTCTGATGCCCATCTGTTCTTCTCAAACTACTTCTGGTTCCCATCTATTACATTCTTCCTGTACTCAAGCCATCATCGTTGTTGTACTTGCCATCAATGACAAGCATACACTACCTGTTAAACATTTGCCAACAATCTCCCCCTTTGGCATTGATGGCAACTAAGGCACCCAAATTCTTTTCTCCCCCTTTGACATCAATGTCAAAGAGAACATGCTCCCCCTGAGCTGTGGCAGTATTTTTGGGAGGTATCAGATATTAATATCAACACAAACTCCCCCTAACAGGAAGGACTCTCTTATATGAGGCCTGCAGATGTTTGTATCCAAACCAGAGTCTTTTTTTTTTATTCTTGGACCTGTTTATCTTCAGCTTCCACTGTATCCTCTGTAGAGTACTCAAAATTGCTCACCTCTCTTACTCAGACTCCTTTATCAATCTTCTCATGAGTGGATGACTCCCCCTGTCACTGTTATCTCTCTGCTTCTGAATATTTTCCCTCTTTGTTCATAAAAGTTAACTTTCCTTGACAAGGTCTTTCCTCCTGTTACTTCTACAGGATGTCATGCATATCATTTTGTAGAACAAAACGCTATTGTTGGAGAGGCTACTATCCCACTGACACTTTGCGTAATTGTTGCTTGTTACTATTCAAACAACCCTTGGATCTCCCCATTGATTCTTATCGATTTCTAATGCTGCATTTCATATTTCTTCCATGATGCATACAATCCAAGATTTTTATCTCCATATTCAATCACAAGAGAAAACTGCTACACCCATTCTCATACCTGTTTTTATTTCTCACAAATGAAGGACCTATATCAGGTTTCTTAGGAGCACTGATTTCTACCTTGTTGAGTCCAATATCGGATTTGTCATTTGGTGAAATCTGGCTATCCAAGACCTTGTCTAGAGTCATGAATCTGCTCAAGAAATTGATTTGGGTGTCTGCCTTTTCAACCTTCAAGACTTCTGCTTCCTGTTTATGACATGGTTCTTCTCCTACTTCATCCATGGGGTTAATGCTAACTGAACATGCTTTTATTGTATCTGAATCTTCTTCTTTACTTGCAAGGGAGGACTCAATTTCAACATCATTAATTTTCTTTATACTTTTATTCACCACTTATCCTGAGTTTATATTTACCTTACATTCTTTGGACGTGAGCACCTCTTCACTGCCTCTATCACATTTTTGACTTGTTCTGAGCAAATGATGTTTCAGACCATCCACAAGTAGAACATACTGGGCATCTCCTTTGTCATTACTCAAACTCATCATCCCTCTATCCTTGATTTTACCTGGTTCATCATTTTCAAGGATCACATTTCCTGTTTTGCTTTTATTTATGGACAGTAGCTTATCCTTGTCTCCAGTCACGTGCTT
>ML785877.1:868375-891210 GCA_009831015.1 Picea engelmannii
TCCTAAGGCCATTAGGTATGTTCTCATCCTAACCTTCCAGAAGGCAAAATTTGTTCCATCAAATAGAGGAGGCCTAGTGACTGAAGTCCCTTCATGGCTTGTCATGTTTAAGCTCTAGGATCTACCCTTAGATAGAAGGGGCCTGCTCTGATACCAATTGTTGGACAACTGAGAGGGGGGGGTGAATCAATTGTTACCGTGCTTAAACAATTATGCTTCTTTTAAACTCTGCAAAAACACTGAATGATGATCACAATAATGCAGGGAAATAAACAATGGCACTTTCAGCATCATTCACATATATGAGAAACACAGAGATAGATATTTCCCGAGGAAACCCATACAGGGTAAAAACCTCTTTTTCTTTATATGATAAGTAATAGTTACATTCTTTACATTATCATACATATGAGCACCAACTCATAGTGAGGCTACAACCTCTATTTTGCAAGCTGCAACTTGCTGAGAGCACCAACTCTCTATTTTCTCTAGCACCCACTAGAAGGAAGCACCAACTCCCTGGTTTCTCTAGCACCGACTAGAAGGAAGCACCAACTCCCTGGTTTATCTAGAACCAACTAGAAGGAAGCACCAACTCCCTGGTTTCTCTAGCACCAAATAGAAGGAAGCAACAACTCCCTGAGTGTTTCCAACACCAACTGGATGGAAGCACCAACTTCCAATCATACATGCACCAACCTGTATAACAGAGAACAAGAGTTCTCCCTTACACCACCCTGCCACCCTGGTTTTTCTGGCTGCAACCAGATGGAAGCTACAACTCCCTGTGTTCAAGCACCCACTTGAACCTATGAGGACAACAATCCTCCCTAGCACCTCCCTTCCACCCTAAAACATAAATCTTTGCTACAGTAACTTCTTACAGTGATATAATGTTCAACAATGGCTTACCAGACTCATCACTGTTCTGCTGCATTTTGTTTCTCTGTCTGCCTCACTGCCTTCCTGCACACATGACTTGTGTTGTCTATTCTTCTACCATTTATACTCTCTACACCATGTCCCTTCAATGCAACCTTCCTCTACAATGTATTTCTACTCCTGCGCTCTGCCTCCTTGCTCACACTTCAATCCTTCTACACAGCGACCACAACAACTCCAACAGCAACAACAACCCCATCTCTTCTCTATACCATGTACTTATAGCTTCTGTGCACCTTGTGCATGCAATGTGCACAATACCTCTGCATACTCACACTGCGTCGATATCCTCCACCTCTCGAGTGCTCTGCCTGATCATCATGGTAACTCTTCAGCTTCTCTAGCGGTTTTCCCACGCGTTCAGCATCACTGGGTGTTATGCTGAGATTCCTCAGCCTCTCTGGCAGTTGAGACTCTTTGTCTTCTCTGTGACAGTTGAGCTCACCTTCTATGTTTCAGTTACAGGCTTCAACGCTCATCCATCTGTCAATCCCTTCTAAGAAAATTCTTCCTTCACTGGACGAAGCTTGGAGACTCTTCATCTCCTCTAGCGATCACACAGAGGTCTCTTCGAATTCTCTAGCAGACCCCATCAATGGTTTATAGCAGTTTCATTGCATCGTGCATCAGTAGCCCTCCGATCTCCTTCAGGTTTATCTGCGTCATTGGATGAACTTTATTAATCTTTCGTTTAAATTGGGTTTTGGCATTTCAGCATTCCTATGCCCAAGTGTCTCAACACTTCATGTCGCGATCTCCAAAGCTTTGATACAGAGATTTTCTACACTAGCTCCTTCCTCTATATGACCACAGGCGGTGACCTCTAGTTGCACCGACAATTCACCTTTTCGGTATTTTGGCATTTGTATGATCTAGTGTCTCGACATTCCCAGACGCGATCCCTGAAATTTCGAGGCAGAGCTTATCTACACTAGGTCCTTCCTCCACGTGACGACACGCGGTGACCACTGCCTGCACTAAAAGGCACTGCGAACTTATGATCTTCATCAACCCTGATCGACGGTCCACGATATCGATGAATCAACGGTCCAGATCTCATCGTGAATTCGCATCTCAAGGTTCCTTAGATGGAGATTCTTGTCACTCCAAGTCGCGATAAGCGAAACTTCGAAAAACAGCTTTAGGGTGCTTTGATCTTTCACCACGCATCCTCTTGATCCAACGGTCCACGATTAAATCGTGATTTCACATATCGTGATTTCAGCATCCCTGTGGTGAATGTTATTTTCACTTCCAAATCCTGATCCACGAAACTCCGTAAAGAAGTCGTATCAACGGTCCAAATCACATCTTGATCTGACGGTTGCAATTATATCGCGATTTTGCATATCGCGATATCGGGATTCCTGTGGTTAATATTCTTTGACATCTTCAACACGCGATCCTCGAAACTCCAACATGGACTAGAGTCAATGGTCCAGATTTGATCTTGATTCAACGACCGTGATTTAATCACGATTTTGCATATCGTGAAATCGACATTCTTGTTGCATTGTTTCTTTGACATCTCCAACATGCAATCCTCGAAACTCCGACATGGACTGGAATCAACGGTCTAGATTTAACCTTGATCTGATGGCTGAGATTAAATCACAATTTCAGATATCGCGATTACGCCCGCTTCTCCTTGTACCTTAAAGGATGTGCAGGTTATTCTTGATCCAATGATGGTCGGACCCTGCACTTGGATCTAATGCCTGAGATCTGTCCTCCTCTTCTGCGTGCTCCTCTTGTCTACATTGAGATCTGACGGTCATCGGGAATTCAGGATGGGATCCAACGATCACTGACGCTTCTCCTCCAGAGCTTACACATCCTCCTTTCTTGGAAGAATTTCTAAGTGTCAAGGGCCTCGACCTTTGATCCACCTGACACTATCTCTCTTGAGCTTTAGCCATGAGTTAACCTCATTCCTAGTGCACACCTATGCACTGCATTTGACTCTACGCTAATTCCTCCTGAGCTTAGTTTGTTCCTGTTTTTCCATCAATGCACACTCTGATCCTACCATCAATGATAAGTGCATACTGCCTATAAAGAATGCCAACCATCCTCTGCACTATCTCTTCTTATCTTATCGAGCTTGCTCTGCAGCGTCTTCCCAAACTACTTCTGATGCCCGTCTATTCTTCTCAAACTACTTCTGGTTCCTATCTGTTACATTCTTCCTGTACTCAAGCCATCATCGCTGCTGTACTTGCCATCAATGAAAAGCATACGCTACCTGTTAAACATTTGCCAACACCATGAAGTGGGGGAGGTCTCCCACAATAGATACGAGGAGTCTAACAAGAGGAGAGCAATGGATACCCCTCCGGATCTAGCTGAAATTGTAAGGAGCCTTATGGCCAAATTACAAAGTTGCAAGGATGAAAATGAGAGATTGATAAAGGAGAAAGAGAAACAAACAAAAATCAATGCAGTCATGCTACAGATCTTATCCGATATACAGAGGCAATTGCAGCATGAACCTACAACTAGCCATGTGGACCAACAACATACAGAGAGAAGTCAAAGTCCACCCGAAATACAAAAATGTGGTTCCATAAGTGGTCACACAGGGAGAAGTGCCTCGAGGAAGGCCCAACCTAAAGGCAGGGGATACTCATTGGGAGATTCCTATGGAAAGGGAACAAACAAATCCGAGGGATCTTCTAGTTGCAAAACTAGCTCACATTCTCAGAAGAAAGGAAAGAAGCGAAAGCATTCCAAAATTCATGACCCTGAAGAGTTCAAGAAATCAAAACCACCCTCTTTCAATGGAGATATTGAGAAAGGGGAAGAGGTAGAAGCTTGGCTTCTTGGTTTAAAGAAGTACTTCAGAATTCATGACTATTTTGAAAACTTGAAGGCTCGAATAGCCATCTTCAACCTGAATGGAAAGGCTTCCATTTGGTGGAAAGATCTTAAGAATGTGAAAGGAACCCATGAAAAGGACTTATCATGGAATCAGTTTGAGAAACAATTCACTAATAAGTATCTATCAGAGAAATACTTCGATGGGAAGACTAAGGAGTTTTATGAAATCAAGTAAGGAAAACTCATCATAGAGGAATATATCAATAAATTCCTTGAGCTGTTGAGGTATGTACCCTACATGAAATATGAAAAGGTAAAAGCCCAACGATTTATCAGTGGGTTACCTCAGACCTATTAGAAAAAGATTGAGTTTGATGAGCCAAATCCCTTAGAAGACACTATTTGAAAGGCAAGAGATTGTTATGAACAGTTCAGGTGTCAAACAGAACCTCGCGAGGACTAGAAGAAGAAGAGTAGTTTGGGGTTCAAGAAGAAGGGGTTTAAGTCCTCAATATTTAAGAAATATAGGAAGGATTCAAGGATGAGCCTTCCTACCCGAAGTGTGTACCAGTATAATTTCCCCTCCCATAGTGTAAATAAACCTGTTGGATCAGCCTCAGGAAAGACTGATAACCCAAAGAGAGAGCCCTTGAAATGTTGGGGTTACGGAGAAGAACATATGTTGAGGGATTGCCCACACAGAAAGAATAATAGTAGGAGAATCTACAACATCTAATAAGCTAACACAATCAATGATGTGTCTAGGAGCATGCCACGTATTTATGCGGCTTTGGATAATAAACAAGCCGACCACCAAGCTTCAGTGGTGGAGATGGAAGGTATGATCGCCAACCGTCTAGTTTCTATTTTAATTGACCCTAGTTCTAATTTGAGTTATGTGTCCCCTCGGACTGTTGATAAGTGTAAACTGTAACCAATTAGACATGTTAATCCATGGTCGGTACAACTATCCACGAGAACCAAAAGAAAAGTAACACAGGTCTTACCATCTTGTCAATTCATCATGGATGGGCTGCCCACCCAAGTGACCCTTAACATACTTCCCCTAGAATCTTATGAATTTTTAATTGGTATGGATTGGTTGGATTCCTATAAAACTAAGTTAGTTTGTTACCATAAAACTTTAGAATGTGTAAATGAAGAAGGGGGAAAGATGACCCTCCAAGGGATTCAGAAACCTGTCTCAGTGAGACAAATATTATCCCTTCAAATGAAAAATTATTTCATAAAGGGATGTCCTCTATATGCAATACAGGTGCTGGAATCTATTGAGGATGAAAAAACAAACCTAGAGGACCACCCCTTATTGATATATTATAGAGAGGTATTTCCAGAAGAGGCATCGGGTCTACCTCCAAGAAGAGACATTGACTTCTTGATAGAACTTGCACCTGTAGCAGTGCCAGTGTCTAGGACACCCTATAGAATGAGTACAACTGAGCTAGTTGAGCTCAAGCTACAGCTAAAGGAAATGATGGACAAAGGCTACATCTAGCCCAGTGTGTCTCCATGGGGAGCATCATCCTTGTTTGTGAAAAATAAAGAAGGCACACTCCGACTGTGCATAAATTATAGACAACTCAATAAGACAACCATAAAGAACAAGTACCCCTTACCAAGAATCGATGACTTGCTTGACCAATTAGGGGGTGCTTCCATTTTCTCAAAGATTGACTTGAGGTCTAGATACCATCAAGTCTGAATCAAGGATGAATACATCCACAAAACAACCTTTAGGACAAGGTATGGTCACTATGAATTTGTGGCAGTGCCATTTGGACTAACCAATGCCCCTGCCACTTTTATGTGCTTGATGAACACTGTACTCAACAAATTCCTAGACATATTTTTATTTTTTTTCATTGATGATATCTTAATCTAATCCAAGAATAGATAAGAGAATGAAGAACATCACTTCAATTTCTAAGAGATCATCATCTCTATGCTAAGCCTAGAATGTGTGACTTTTTTCTGAAGCAAGTGCATTACTTGGGCCATGTCATTTCTGAAGAAGAGGTGGCAGTATACCCTGACAAGATCACATCTATTATAGAATGGCCTACCCCAAAGGATGTATCTGATATCAGATCCTTTATGGGCATAGAAGGATATTATAGAAGGTTCATAAAATGATTTTCGAAGATTGGTTGTCCAATCACTGCCCTCCATAAAAAAGGGGTTAAATTCACTTGGACTTCAGAATGTGAAGAAATATTTGAGGAACTGAAATACCTTCTGACCCATGCACCCATTTGAAGATTGCAGACCCTGATAATGACTTCCTCGTGTGTACAAATGTCCGCAAGGAAGGAATCAAAGGAGTCCTTATGCAAGAGGGATGTGTAATTTGCTACGCATCCAGGAAATTGAATGAGCATGAAATCAATTATGTGACCCATGATCTAGAGTTGGATGCCATAGTGCATGCTTTAAAAATGTGGAGGCATTACCTCCTGGGTAGTATATTTGTACTTATGACAGATCACCATGGGTTGAGGCACCTGTTTTATCAACCAAAATTCAATGCTAGACATGCTAGGTGGATGGATCTCCTTAGTGAGTTCAATTTCAAAATTAAACACATCAAAGGGAAGGAAAATAGGGTGGTCGATGCCCTTAGGAAAAGTGTGAAAACGATTCACCTGGAAGTATTAAGAACCTGTGAAACGTATGTCAGGGAAAGAATTAGGAATGCACAAGAAACAGATGCATTCTTCAATACCATGACCTCATACCTAAGGCAAGAGCCTACAAGGCTAAAGTATGAACTCTATCAAACTCTCAATGAAGGCATGTTGACCTACAGAAACATATTGTATATTCCAAGATGTGACGACTTGAAGAGGTTCATAATGGATGAACTACACAATATACAATATACTGGTCACCCAGGATATCAGAAAATGATCACGACAACTAGGAAACAATTCTATTGTCTTGGACTAAAAATGGACATAACTGACTATCTAGCTAAGTGCCTATAATGCCAGCAAGTTAAGGCAAAACAACGGAACCCAACAGGGTTGTTACAGCCTCTACCAATTCCATAATGAAAATGGGAAACCATTTCCATGGATTTCATCACTGGATTACCAAGATCGACTAAGAAGAATGATTCTATCATGGTAGTGGTGGACAAATTGAGCAAGTCTTCTCACTTCATTCCTGTCAAGTCGAATTGCAAGGTGATAGATATTGCCAAAATCTTCATGAAGGAGATATTCAAACTGCATGGCATGCCTAGAGAGATTGTATCCAACAGAGACACAAACTTCACTTCAAGCTTTTGGAAATCCTTGATGGTTGGTCTTGAGACTAAATTGTTGTTTATCACATCCTATCACCCCGAAACTGATGGACAGACAGAAAGAGTAAACCAAATATTAGAAGACATGTTAAGGATGCATGTAATGCATCATCCTAAGAAGTGGGAAGACTAGCTGCCATTGGTAGAATTTTCCTACAACAATGGTTATCAAGAGTCACTAAAGATGAGCCCTTTTGAAGCCCTCTATGGTAGACAGTGAAAAATTCCCATCAGCTAGAGTAATCTAGTGGATAGAATTTCAATCAAACATGACATGCTAAAATAAATGGAGCAACAAGTGATTCAGATAAAACAAAATCTAAAAATTTCTCAAGATAGACAGAAGAGCTACACTGACTGAAAGAGAACCCCCAAAGAGTTCAAGACATGAGACAATGTCTATCTTATAATTAGACCCAGGAAGAGTTCCTTGAGAATGGGAGCTTGTGCCAATATGGCACCTCAGTATTGTGGAGCCTTTGAAGTCTTAGATAGAGTGGGACTTGTATCCTATAGGCTAGAACTCCGTCCCACAGTAAAGGCACATAATGATTTCCATGTTTCATTATTGAAGAAATATGTACATGATTCTAATCATATAATTGACTAGTCTATGAACCAGGTGGAGCTGGAGGGAGAATTCCTACCAGAACCTCAATGCATACTAGACATGAAGGAAACCTCACTCAAGAACTGAACCATTGCACAGGTCAAGGTGCAGTGGAAACACTTTGGCCCATATGAGGCTACATGGGAAATGGAGGATGCCATGAGACATGCATATCCAACTATGTTTACTTCTGTATATACATATCATATTGATAGGTAGAACATTGACGACGATGTTCCTTTAAGGGGGAGGGAATTGTAACACCCTATTTCCCCCATTTTGTAAATATAACTATATTGGGCAAGAAAATATGGCAAACTCAAAGGTGTGAATGTTTGATTTTATGGACATTTGTATAAAAGGTTGATGAATGTAAATTATGTTATTTTAATAGAAAATAGATACATGTTGCATGACTACTGGAAAGGGGATCTGCTAAGAGAGATCATGAATTCTATGAAATATATGGTGGAGGGGACCAAGAATAGTTACATTAACCTCCATCGAACTGGTACTTTGTTGGATTTAATTGCTTAGGATTAGAACAACCCTCTGACCCAGGAATGAATTACAGTCAGGCTAGTAGATGGGAAGACCTCCTAAAGATTTAATGAGGGGATGGGGTAGATCGTCCATCTATAAGGCTTATAGACCTGACCACAGACTGGGAATTTGGGCCACATGCAATATTACTGGAAATGGAAAGAAAGGAAAGCGTGGAGGGGTCAGAGAGGAAATCGACGAAGAGTGCAGAGACGAGAGACAGAACTCTCGGATTCGAGGAAAAATTGTGAAAAGAGTGTGTTCTGATTGCGGGAAATAGAGATTGAGTTGGGATAAGGAGATTAACCTTCGTCCCTATATATTTCTGTGCCATAGGAAGAGATTCAATCTCAAAGCATCGTGGTCTATCTTGGGGGTGGTTAGTGGTAAATCTATTAGGAGTGACTGAGCCTATGGTTGGGTGGAAACAAGCACCCCTTCCAGAAATCACTTCATGTTATCTGGTTCTGATAAGTGTTTCCATACTTTATGTGTTGAATTTGGAATTAATGGTTGCATGCATGTATTTACTTATTGGTGAATGGTTTCTACATTGAAAAGGTTAAATCATGCATATACATTGGATTCCTTGAGAACTTATGCTTCTGATTTTCCCGTATGGTCCAGTTTAACTCTCGAAGATGTTTTTCCCTAGGGAGCTACCTCACAACTCCAAAATCATAGAAAGCCTCTTGGCACTGCTACCGTCTTAGTAACCTCACGAGTTCACACTACCTTGTTTCATAATTTAAGGTTCTGTGAATTAGGAAGGCGTTTCCTTCAAACTAGTGGCCTGAGAGACCTTGAACTCGTGCCCATGGCCTTATCTAAAACCCAGCTAAGAGTAGATCTCATAGCCTGAGATTCATCTAAAGTTCCATGTGACCTAGGTCTAGGAACCCTTCGCTAAGCTTGAAAGGAGCTAGTTAAAAATGGTTTCAGAGTTTCGGGAGTTCGACGCCTGGAATGTCAAACTTCACGATAGTCAAAGTTACCCAAAATCCCTAAGAAACAAGAGCCATAAATAAATCAAGAACCTGACTGAGGAGATGAATGTGAACCATTCATCGAGAGGAAAACCTATCTCAGTCATCAGATCAACTCTAAGACCCACTAGAGTTAACAAGTCAAACACCAGCCACTAGATTAGATCGATGGTTGGGAATCATTGCAGAGCACGAAGGTGAAATTAGCGGATATGCTAGTTCTCAGCCCGCAATCAACGAACATCATTGATCTTGTTAGGGATGGAAGATCAATGACCATGATTAGACCGAGTCGAGTGAGCACTTCCCAAATTGTGGCGATTGGGCCCCGCAACCGATGTGAACCATTGATTTGTGAACGAAGATCGATGGTAGGGAATCATTGTCAAGCGTGAAGGTGAAATTAGCGGACGTGCTAGTTCACGGCCCACAATTCCTCAACATTGTTGATCTCGTCGGGGTGGAGGATCAATGAACACAATTAGACCGAGTTGGGTGAGTACATTTCTTATTGTTGAGATTGAGCTCTTTGATCAAGAGTGAGCATGTTGGGAAACCGCAATCAATGTGGACCATCGATCAGTGAACGAATCAGTATTGGCTTGATCATGACCGTGAAAACCCGAGGGAGGTTGAAATACGATCGGACCAGAGCGACAAGGGCACGTGTTGCCCCTGACCCAACTATGTGTCATCCCCTGACACATGCATACCTCAGCCACGTGGTTGGTGAAATGAGTGGGATTCTGGGACTTCGAGACTCCAGAGGATTTGAGGTGCTTTGAAAATCCCCGAAGTGTCAGAGTAGATCCTATTCATTAGCACAGGAAGGAATGTGGAAGTAGATCATTGACTCTAGAGAAGAACACTCTGGAGGAACGTGAGGAGTGAAAGTCCCGAATGCCAAAGTCTTGAAGTGGATCACAGTCATTGATCGTGAAGGGACACATGGCACTCAATCTATAACTTTAGGTATGGAGAACCTCAGAGGAAAAAGGTGTTGGAATGTTTGAAACTCCCAAACGCCGAAGTCTTGAAGTGGATCACAGTCATCGATCACGAAGGGACGTGTGGCGCTTGATCTGTAACTCTGGGTATGGAGTACCTCGGAGGAAAAATGCATCGAAATGTGTGAAACTCCCAAACGTCGAAGTCCTGAAGTGGATCATAGCTGTTGATCATGAAGGGGCGTGTGGCAGTTGATTGGTAACTCTAGGTATGGAGTACTTCAAAGGAGAAAAGGTTTTTGAGTGTTTGAAACTCTCGAACACTGAAGTATCGAAATGGATCATAGTCGTCGATCTCGAAGGGACGTGTGGCACCCAATCTATAACTCTGGGTACAAAGTACTTCAGAGGAGAAAATGCTTTGGAGTGTTTGAAACTCTCAAACGTTGAAGTCTCGAAGTGGAGTTACCAGAGATGAGATGGAAAAACATGGAAGGACAGAGCACATATGCATTATTTGGAAGAGGACACTCCTAGGAAAGAAATAGATCTAAGTCCTCAAGGGGGAGATCTAAATCTAGGGAATATTTAAATCTCCCAAATTTTTTGTAAAAGTATGTTGGAGATGTGGAAAAGAAGGGTACTACAAGCATTAATGTATATCCAAAAGTGTTGAGAGAGGGAAGGGATATAAAGATGCTCCTTCTACAGTAGCAAAAACCTCTACAAAAGAATGAGTGGATTTTTACTTGGCTTATTCAAGAACACATGCACATCATGAGGCATGGATGGTTGACTCTGGTGCATCTTTTCATATGAATCCTCATAGGGAGTGGTTTTACGAAAATTTATAAAAGGTATGATAGAGATAATGTTTTCCTATGTGATGAATTGAAAACCAAAATCATAGGATGAGGAAAATTCAAGTTAAAATTCTCATGGATGGAAGGATTAGAACACTCCATGGTGTTCTACACATCCTAGGATTGGCCAGAAATTTCATTTTTGTAAGAAAAATGAACGATGTAGGGATAAAAATAGTGTTTGAGAAAGAAACTTGTAGGATGGTTTGAGGAGAAATGGTGTTGTTGAAGGGAGTTTGGTTTGGAAATATATATATAAGATATGGGGAAACACTATTAGTGATGGGTGTAACAGTTTTTTTTTCCTGAGATTGGAGTTGACGAAGAAACAACTCCCACAATATATGGAGAAAATACTATTTTGTGGAATCAAAGACTGAGGTGTATTAGAGAGGTCCTTGGAGTACTACATGGTAGAGGTATGGTTTAAGGTATGTAGAAATTCTCTTTGGATTTTGATTTCTATGAACATTGTGTATGGGAAGCATAATCATGTAAGATTCCCCTCTGGTGCAACGAGGGAAAAGGTAATTTTACATTTGGTGCACAATGATGTGTTTAGACCTATTTCGGTTCCATCACTAGGAAAATATATGTACTATGCCTCATTTATATATGAATTATAGAGGAATACATGGATATGTTTACTATGAAAGAGATATGAAGTCTTTGACATGCTTAAATAGTTTAAGGCTCTTGTGGAGAATCAAATAGAGAAAATAATTAGGTGTTAAGGACAGATAATGGTGTACAGTTATGCAAACATGAATTCAAATAATTTTGTAAGAAGTATGGTATAGAAAGGAAGAATACCACTCCATATACACCTCAATAGAATGGATTTTCAGAAAGGATGAACATGATGTTGATGGAAAAAAAAAGGTGCATGCTCAATGGTGTCAGGTTAGGACAAGAATTCTAGGCAAAGGCAGTGGGTATTGCATGTTACCTAGTCAATCGATCACCCTTTTCGACACTATATGAAAAGACTCCACATGAGGTATGGAATAGTAAGAAACCCTCTCTCGCACATATCATGGTATTTAGTTTTGTTTCATGTGTTCACGTTCCAAAGGAAAACATGAGTAAGCTAGATAAAAAGGATGAAAAGTATATCTTTATTGGGTATAAAGATGGTCTGACAATTTATAATCTTTTGAACATAGAAAATAAAATGGTAGTGTGTAGTTGAGATGCAGTATTTAGAGAAATCAAAGATGTTTTCAAACATGAATTCTTATCAAGGAAGGAAGAACCAAAGAAAATAGAGTTTGATTTGAAGGATAATGAATCAGACAAGCTAAAGAAAAACACAGATAAGAATAAGAAGAAAATTCACATACTCTAGTATTGAAGAGATCGGTTCGGGAAAGAAGCAAACCTAAAAGGTATTCTACACCTAATTTTGGTTCAAATTTTTTTTTGTCTAATAATGATGATGATCCTAGAACTGTTAGGAAGGTAGTGGATTCAGAGGATGGAAAACTCTAGAAAAAGGCCATGCTTGATGAAGTGGCGTCCTTGGATAAGAATGAGGCTTGGGATCTAGTGGATTTTCCAACTGGAAGAAATCCAATTGGAAGCAAATGGGTGTTTAAGAAGAATCTAAATGAAAAAGGCAAAGTGGAGAAACACAAATCATGGTTAGTAGGAAAAGGTTATTCCTAGGTAGAGGGAATTGACTTTGGTGAGATTTTTTCTCCCATTTCTAAGTTAACTTCAATTAGATTTATTTTATCTGTTATTGTTGGTTTTGATTTTGAAGTAGAACGGATGATTGTGAAGACAACATTCCTACATGGGGATCTAGAAGAAGTAATCTACATGAAGAATCCAAAAGGATTTGTTGTGAATGGAAAGAAAGATATGATATGCAAGATGAAATATTCCATGTATGGGTTAAAGAAATCACCAAGGATGTGGTATAAAAAAATTGATACTTATATGTTGGGTATTGGATTCACAAGGATCAAAGTAGATAATTGTGTGTATTTCAAATTAATTGGTGATCATCTTATTTATTTGTTCTTGTATGCAGATGATGTGTTGTTGATAGGAAACAAAAAAGGATATTATCTAGGATGTGAAAACTCAGTTGTCCTCTAAATTTGACATGAAGGATCTTGGTGTTGTAAATTACATTTCGGGCATGGAAATTAAAAGATATCAAGAAAATAGGAAACTCGGGTTAAATAAGAGGAAAAAAGTCGAGAAAATATTGGATAAGTTTAATATGAGAGAATGTAAATCGGTCAAGGTTTTTATTCTTGTAGGTGTAAAGTTATCTATGGATTAGTGTCCCAAGAAACAAGAAGAGGAAGATGACATGTTCCATGTTACATATTCTAGTGCAATTGGAAGTTTGATGTATGCAATGGTATGTACTATACCAAACATTGCACATGCAGTGTGAGTTTTGAGTAAGTATATGTCAAAACTAGGGAAGCAACATTGGATAGTAGTAAAGAGGGTTTTCAGGTATTTGTATGGCACTACTAGTTAGGATTGTGCTACCAAGGACGACAAGGATTGGACAGCATGTTGGACATACATGGATTTGTTGATGTAGACTAGGTTATATATATGGATCGTAGAAGATATAGAAGTGGGTATGTGTTTAACCTGTTTGGAGGAGAAATCAGTTGGATGAGAAAAATATAGTCTGTAGTGGCACTCTCAACTATAGAAGTTGAATACATGGCATCCACTCATGTAAGCAATGAAGAAATATGGTTACAAATATTGTGTTCAAGTATTGGGCTTGTACAAAAATTCGTAAGGATAGATTGTGACAGTCAGAGTGCAATCTTTCTAGAGAAGAACCCAACTTATCATTCAAAGACAAAGTACATTGTTGTTTAATATCACTTTGTGAGAGACATGGTTGAATAAAAGAAGGTTTTGTTGATGAAGGTCAAAAATTTGAAGAATGTTGCATATTCATTAAAAAATATGTGAGCACTGAGAAGTTATCTTGGTGTAGAGGATCTACGGGAACTGATGCCATGGATTGTTGACTATGTAAACATGTAACCCTTGGTATGTAAATAAAACAACAAGTGAGAGAATATTGGGTATGTGTTATATTATTTACATGACTATTCATAGTGTCTGCTTTGTTTCAGGCACATAGGGGGGTCACAGGGGGGAGGGAGCCCCCCTTTGTCAAGGTTCGGGGGAAGCACCCCCAAAAACAAATCACATTTTTTGCTTCCATTTTTAGTGGTTTTTTGACACATGGTTTTTCACTGATGGTTTTCTAATTCTGGTTAAGGAATTAAGGTTGTTGACTAATCTGGGTCAATGTATTGACGGTTTTGGATGTTGCATGATATTATATATATTGTATTGTAAACAATGAATATATGATGAATAGAATATTAGAGATATGACTCTAAACAAGTTGTTGGTTTTCTCGATTTGGGTTTCGAGGGTAAAATATTTGTGTAATGTGTGTGTGTGTCATTGTATATTTTATTCTTTTATTAAGAATATATTTGTAGTGATTTATTGTACAAGGTTAAAATATACATTTTCCCTCCTAAGTATCTATTATAATAACAACAATGTTGTAAACAACATACTAACTGGTCAAGAGGCTAGCGAATGTTCTCAAATAATAATAAAATATTAGATACCAATGCTTTAACCAAGTTAGATTTTGTAACATGTTAGATTTTTTTAGAGAGATGGAATATTTTAACATAAAGAAAGAGAGATTACATCATTTCCTTGGGTTCGATCAATGTTTATTGTTTTCTCTTCAAAATTGCCATTGAACCACACATTTGTAGTGAATCCTGCTATTAAGTTTTCAATGCCATTGCAATTTACACCCATAACCCATGACTATTTTTTTTGGTTTTTTGTAAAGCTAAGAGAGGAGGGAAAAAATAACAATGGAAATGACATTATGGTGAGTGTGGGATATCAATGCAATAAGTATGGACATTATTTGTCATGCTAATTATAATATTTATGATGATAAAACAATGCATATAACACATGAAATCAAGTGATGATTCAGAAAGATAAGGTGTCCAAGATTCTCTTGGAATATTATATTAAGTGACACTCAATTTTTTGGATATGCCAATACCATGATATGATTATATAGGCATGGGATTTGATATGGATTTTATTGTAACAACCTTGGTTAAATAGATGCATAGGGATTATTAATTATAATTAATTAGATAATCTGACTGTCCTAATATGTTTAGTTAAACAATAATTATTTCTTAATAATAATATTATTTATTTATTTATTTATTAATTGTTCATATATATCGATGATTAATTAATTAATTAATTGACTCATTAAATATTTGAGTAATGAATTAAAGGGGATTAATAATTTTAATTTATTTAATTAAAGACTTTACGTATAAAGGGGGGGGAAGAAACATTAAATGGAGGATAAGGTAATAAAGGAGGGGATAAGGTAATTAATGGAGGGGAGGAGAGTTGGTGAAGGGGAAGATATGACGGGGGAAGAGTCCTACAAGAAGGGAGGATTGTGAGAATAGGGGGGAGGAAGAATTATTGGAGAGGAGAAGACTGTAGATCTGATTTTGGATTTTCTGGTTTTGTTATTGGGTTCTGGAGTTTTGGTGAACCATCACAAGGGGCACCAAGTTCCTGGGGGTTTTGGGCATGGGGGACAAGATTCCTTATGATATCCTGGAGCTAGGGAGTCGGACAGGCTTCTCCTAGCTGGCTGGGTAGTTAGTCGATTTGGGCAGGGTTTGGTCAAGCAACAAGTTGGGCAAGGCAGGAGGGAGGACAACCAGACAAGTAGGAGTTTAGCATCAGACAAAGGTATTTTAATTTATGTAATTGTTTTATGAATTTAAGGAATATGTAGTGTTATGTGGTTGTTCGTAAGCTTATTATGATCAGTTCAATAATTTTTATATATGTTGGTTATGAAGTATTAAAAATGCTAGGATAACATTTCTTTAAAATAAATCTTTTTCTTGTTTTATAATGCTCTGTTGAGGTTCAAAATCTGGAGCCAAGGGCCTACCTACCCACCCAGAAATTTAAACAAACCCCACCTAGAATTTAAACACTTCTATTTAGTTATGGTGAAACCCTGAAACCTTTAATTAGATGAAAATCTAGGCCTGAGGGCCAAGCTCCAACTCCAGCTCCACCTAACCTGCAAGCCAAGAACATAATTTTTTTTTAACACAAATATAAATATAAATAATATACATATTGAAAATGTAAAGGAAGTAGAGGCAAAAACACAAATTTTTTATTTTTTTACAGATCTATATATAAACAATATGCTCAATTGAAATTAGTATAATCTTTACATATTGGAAGTAACAAACAATAAAACAAATATATATAAATTCCGCTCTGCTCAAAACAAGATTTAATTTTTTTTACCTACTAGATTTAAATATAAATAATAGATATCAGATTGGAATAGACAGCTAGCTTCAAGAATTAGGGAAAAAACATCACATGTAGCTTTTGGAAATGTATTTAACATCACAGCACCCTCCAAGGATTTATGCAGCATTGTTGAGTACTCCCTATGTTCAGTTCCCTGGCTAAGCTTTCTTCGAAAAGGAGTTAAAAATGTTGCAAAGCTCACACTACAATTTAACCCTCCAGTGTCACTATATATTTGTGCATTGTTTCTTTCCCTTGGACCAAATATTGATACGATGACCTTTTGCTACCGAATTTTGTGTACGCAGACCCTGTCGTTGTAAAGTTTTTTCTATACGCGTTTATTGAAATTTATTCCAGCAAAATGATCGCGTTGTGCCATGATCGCATGAAAGTCTACCCAATCGTCCAATTTCTGAAGGTTGACTACAGGACGATTGTTTTTCTGAACTATATTTCAATAAACACATAAATTCAGTTATACCCAACCCATAAAATCTATTCTTACAAGCTCCTGTGCTCACTACTGATATGCTCTATTTCAAATTAGTAATCGGGATTCTCCTCTCAGATAAGAGAAATCTGAGTAATTTGTTTCTCTAATATTTGTATTTTATCCTTAATTATTCAAGATTACAGAATACATAGGTTTTGGCCAAAGTAGCAAGCCATTAATGATCATGAAATTGTATAATCTTATGGACGGATTTTAATTATTACTGAAAACTTTAGACTAATTGCAGTTATTTATGGTTTGTGCAATAGAACTAAACGAAATTGGTAAAAACCAGCCCAGATTTCTCCACGAGCTATCAATAAAAGCACCCAACACAACACACAGCCCGAACACAGTGCCCAGCCACGGCCGAGGAGCCGCACCTGCACAAACACAAAACAATTTTTTTATTATTATTAATAAAAAAAAAAAAACCCTAACGCACAAGTGCTAAGCACCAAACAAAATCTACAAGGGAGGAGCCCACATGGGGAAATCCATTATGCACTATGCAACAACGTTAATCCGCGAGCAAGCTCCCGCACATAGACCGCCAAGGAGATAGCCAATCGAGACGTGGGCCAGGAACTTGCGACTGCACTGTGTAGTGAAATCAGAGGCTCTACGTAGCGCGCCAATTCTATAGGTAAGCTTGAGATCTTTGCCATTACCGAGGGATGTCTTTGCCATTGTCGAGGGGATTTCCATTGCTGAGGGATGTCTTTGCCATTGTCAAGGGGATTTGCATTGATGAAAAATGCGGGACTTCTGAAGGCAGCTTGGGCACCAGCAAGTCTGCCACCAATATTTCTACATGAGGTGATGATAGACCTTGACATATGCGCCATTCCTGCACCTTTACTTACGCTACCAAATTCACTGCCAAACTAGTGTCAATGATCCAAGAACTCAACGATAGCTTCCAACCCTACAGTGTCGGAATGCCCATCCAACTATCTTTACAAATGGAACCTGAAATCAATTGAGATAAGCTGCATCTGTCATACTGTTAAACCCTTGACTCAAACTCTCAGCCCCTTCTCACACCTACACCAACACATAGCAAAAAGCCACGACCAGACCAGCACCAGCGCCAAGAGCAGAGTGGAGAGGCAGCAGAGGGAAGAGGTGGAAGTGAAGGAGCATTAGGGTTAAGGAATAGTTTAGGGTTTTGTTACTGAGAGCCGGGGGCCGAGCACGTGGGCCTCACGCTAAAAGCCCGACCTTAAAGGCTGCTAGTGAATGCCTCATTTCACATCAAGTTATTAAGCACATTAAACTCTCGCCGAATTGAAAGTAAGATTTTTTTTTGAATAATTATATTATTATTTTCTAGTAATATTAATTCAAGTTTTATTAATTTATTTAAAAGTATTAATACTATTATGTAAATTTAAATTATTTAAATTAAATAATTTAAATAATTATGAGTTTTAATTTAATTTAAGGTAACTAAATAATTTAATTACTTTAATTTAATTAAATAAAAAGATAAGATTAAATATAAATATAAATTAAATTAAATTAAACGATTAGTGATATATGAGTTTTAAATTTAATAATATATGGTATGTTTAATATGATAATTAAATTAATTGACTTATTTGTCGTAATGATTTATGGGTAAACTGGGTAATTAAATTAACTATATAAAGTATAATGTTAATAGTGAGTTGTAACCTAGGTTATTAATCATACATATACCCATATGATTAATGAATGTAATAGGGTTATGTTCTAATTTATACAAGTTAAAGATTCTTATGGAGTAGTGCGAGTTTGACACATGTCATGGCAATCAGTTAGGGTATAATAGTAGGAATAATAGAAAGCACTACATAGGAGATTTGATGCACATTGACGAGTGCATATTAAAGCGAGCATAGCTACAAGGTGAGAGGGTCAATAGTTTCCTTAGGCAGTGACACCAAGCTTAGATGCTTAACCCTAACCTAGCCACTCCCCTAAAGAGAGTAACGTCTATTTACAGACAAGTAAAAGAAACTTATGCCTAACCCTGTTTTCTAATTTAAGTTGCACCAATTTGAAACATCCTTGAACTCACCCTGACAACTTTGGTTGATGCAGGTTAAATCATACAGGATGGTTAAGACTTGAGGGAATCGAGGCAGGGGAGCATCATCGCAGGGACCACCAACACTGCTAGCACCGCCACCACCATCGCCCGAACTAGCTCTCATACTGCGCTCGTTGGAGGCCATAAATGAGACTTTAAAGGGGCGACAACCAATAAGGACCGAAGTGGAACCCCCACCATCTGGAATGGGTAATCCAGAAGCGTCGAGGGATTCAGGGGGAGGACCTCCACCCGAAGACATCACTCGAGAACTGCAAAAGATCAAACTTCCAAAGTTTGTCAAGGGTTGTGCCAGCGAACCCGTAGAAGCATGGTTGGAAGGCATGACAAGGTGTTTTTCCTTAAGGGACTATGTATCCAACTCAAAGGCGAAGATAGCGATTTTTCAGTTAAGAGACAACGCCTTGAACTGGTGGGGCAACTTGGAAAGACAACTGCATCTTACCCTAGACACAGTATCTTGGGAACTTTTCGAGGAGAGGTTCCGAAGGAAATATCTACCAGCTTACTATGAGGAACAACAGGTAGGAGCATTCCATGCTCTAGTATAGGGAAACATAATTGTAGAAGAATATGAGATCAGATTTATGGAATTGGTCAAATATGTTTTGTATATGGATAATGACCAATGACAGGCAGAGCGCTTCGTCTATGGATTGAACCCTAAGATAAGAGCTATGGTGCGGATGTGGAAACCATCTTCAGTAGCGGAAGCTATGGAAAATGTACATTATGCGGAGGAACACATGAACTTAACTAGAGGTATGAGACCTTCCTTTCCGCATCATCCTAGATTCGTGGGGAAGACCCCTAGGACATTTCCCAGGGTAGGGGACTCAAGGCCACCTCCATATGGTAACAAAGTCAAACTAAGGATAGTAGCTGTAGGTATTTCAATGGCAGGGAGTGCAACATCTCATTCATCATCAATGACGCAGATAGGTCCACGGCCATCCCAAGGAACAACTAGTAGGGGCAGGGGTTCCAGGGGAAGGAACTCATTTCAAATATAGTCACATAATAGTGCACAAGTTCAATCCCGTGTTACCTGTTGGGGATGTGGAGGACCCCATTACCAACGTGACTTCCTAGAGTTACAATCAGGATTCGCGCATAGAGAAGGAAAGGCCTCGATGGGAAGAGCAAGTAGCAGCCACCAGATTTACACAACGGTTAATAGTCGTCAGGCCGAACATCAATCCACGGTGGTGGAGTCATCGGGTACGCTAAATCATATCAATGTTAAGATTTTATTTGATTTTGGTGCGACAGATAGTTTCATTTCACCATCTGCATTAGAAAAGAGTGGGTTGGCAGCCTACGAGCATGATGACTTTAAACAAGTCGAGATGGCTTTGGGGGAAAACAAGCAATAGGACCTAGCGTCGATAATTGTATAGTAGACCTGGGAGTGTGTATTACCAGGTTGAAGGCATACGTCACTGCTCTCGGGGAGTACAACCTAATCATTGGAATGGATTGGTTAGAATCTCATCGAGCTTTGGTAGATTGTTTCACAAAAAGGGTGCTCTGTATAGACGACGAAGGAAGGCCAGTAGAGATCCAGGGTGTACAGAGAAAGGTTTCATTACGCTTTATCTCAACTATCAAGGTTAAGCAATGCTTGAGGCAAGGGTGTCGACTGTATGTAGTGGAAACAGTGAATGAAAGGAAGGGACCCTCATTGGATCAGTACCTGGTATTGTCAAAATTTAAGGATGTTTTTCTGAACGAATAACCAGGGTTACCTCCTGAGAGGGAGCTTGATTTTACTATTGAGCTAAAACCTGGTGCAGAACCTATTTCCAGGACTCCGTATCATATGACAACGCTGAAACTTTGCGAGTTGCAAATGGAGTTGAAAGAGTTACTGGACTTAGGGTTAATAAGGCCCAGTGTTTCACCTTGGGGTGCACCAGTAATTTTTGTAAAGAAGAAGGATGGATCCTTATGACTATGTATAGACTATAGGGACTTGAATCCTACTACAGTGAAAAATAGGTACCCAATGTCGTGAATAGATGACCTCTTCGATCAGATGAAAGGAGCAACGGTATTCTCAAAGATTGATTTGCGATCCGGGTATCATCAGTTAAGGATTAAGGAAGGCGATATTCCAAAAACTGCCTTTCGAACTCGGTTTGGACATTACGAGTTTGTCGTAGTACCTTTCGGATTGACCAATGCGCCAGCAGTATTCATGAGCCTCATGAATGGCATATTCCGGAAGTACTTAGACCGTTTTGTACAAGTCCTTCTAGATGACATCCTCATCTATTCCAAGAACAAAAGAGAACACGAGGAACACTTGCGAGTGGTGTTGTCCTGCCTTAGAGAGAAAAAATTGTATGGGAAGTTGTTGAAGTGTTCCTTCTTTCAGAAAGAGATCCACTATTTAGGTCATATCATTTCTGGAGAAGGAATCTTTGTGGACCCAGAAAAGGTAAAGGCCATTATGGAGTGGCCAGTGCTAAAAAATGCCCATGAGGTGAGAAGCTTCATGGGGCTAGAAGGTTATTATTGGAGATTTTTGGAGGGATTCTCCAAAATAGCGAAACCCATCACCACCTTGTAGCTCAAGGGGGTCAGGTATGAATAGACTGAAGAATGTGATAGTGCATTCATTGAGCTTAAGAGGTTACTAACTAGTGCACCAATTCTACGAGTGCCAGATATGGAAAAGGACTTCACAGTTTGCACGGATGCCTCGAAGCAAGGGTTGGGGGCCATGCTAATGCAGGATGGAGGAGCGATAGCTTATGTGTCAAGGAAGTTGAAGAAACACAAAGAGCTTTATGCTACTCATGATTTAGAATTGGCAGCTGTAATGCTAGCTTTGAAACTTTGGAGACACTATCTTGTGGGGCGAAACTTTGAGCTTAAAACGGACCATCAAAGTTTAAAACATCTCTTCACTTAAAGAGATCTGAATGCCAAGCAAAGGCGATGGAGTGAGTTTATGAGTGAGTACGATTTTGGTATTTCGTACATCAAGGGGAAGGAAAATGTGGTCGCAGATGCCTTGAGCAGGAGACCACGTGTCTTCTCCTTGATACCCTTAAAAGTCAATTTGAGAGAACATGTGTTGACGCAGCTCCAAGGAGACAGTTGGTATTTAAAGGTTACTTTAAACCTCCAGAGTGGGAGGTAGTTAGATCCAAATTATGAAGGATATAGTCTGGAAGCAGACAGACTATTGAGATATCGAGGAAGGATGTACATCCCTGAAAATGGGGATATTCAAAGCATCATACTGAAGGAAGCCCATAGAGCACTTTATTGTGTGCATCCAGGTGTGAAGAAGATGTATGCCGACATGAGGAGGCTCTTATTTTGGGTAGGCATGAAGCACGATGTAGTCCATTTCATCGCCAAATGCCTAGAGTTTCAACAAGTGAAAGCTGATCACCATCACCCGGCAGGCCTCCTACAACCAGATGATGTTCCTATGTCCAAGTGGGAAGTCATCTCTATGGATTTTTTTGTGGGGTTACCGCTCACATCTAATAGACACAATGCCATTCTTGTGATAGTGGATAAGTTAAACAAGAGTGCTCATTTTATTCCAGTTAGAGACACTTACGATGTCACTGATGTGGCACGTGTGTTTTTAAATGAGGTTATCCATTTGCACGGGATACCTAAGAAGATCATTTCAGATAGGGACTCTAGATTCACTTCTAGGTTTTGGACAAGTTTGCAGTCAGCATTGGGGACTCAGTTGAACTTAAGAACAGCTTATCATCCTGAAACAGATGGGAAAACTGAGAGAGTAAATCAAGTCATGGAAGAC
>ML785877.1:891293-902716 GCA_009831015.1 Picea engelmannii
CATTCATATCAGTCCTAATAAGAGTACCATATAGTTCGAGAAGGGGACAAAGTTGTCACCTCGATTTATAGGATCATTCAGAATCCAAGAGAAAATTGGACACATTGCCTATCGTCTCGTACTGCCACCCCACTTGCATAAAACTCATAATGTTTTTCATGTATTTGTTTTACGTCATTATGTTGCTGATGAATCACATAAACTAAATTGGAAGGAATTGCAGGTATCAGATGTGGGAACCCTCACGGTAGAACCGTTATGCATATTGGATCATAGAGTCCAACAACTCAGGAACCGTCTGGTAGACCAAGTTAAGGTCCAATGGGACAAGTATAGTTTAGGATCTGCTACTTGGGAAGATGTCGAGACATTACAACAAGACTATCCCTCACTTTTTTGACCACCTCGAGAATATGTTTCTCGAAGGTTGGGTGTATGTAACACCACCTTTTGACTTAGAGAGCCAGGATTACCTAAGGCCTACTTATATTATTTTCTCTTCACAGTGAAACTATTAAATGTTACACTTAAACTTTTAAAACATATGAACCTTTATGAATGTTATATGTATTTGAATAATGATGGATATGATGCGATATATATTGTGAGAATGTAAATTTTATGAATGTTTAAATGTTATTGATGATGATGGATATAATGCGATCCATTATGTGAATGTAAATTTTATGAATGTTTAAATGTTATTGATAATGATGTATATGATGCGACATATTGTGAGAATGTAAATTTTATGAATGTTTAAATGCTATTAGAATGATGTTGGATATGATGCAATCTATTTGGTAAATGATAATTTTATGAATGGGTGTCGAAATTGAATAATGGGATATTATGAGATCTATTTCTAACTTGAAAACTTTGATGTTAAGTTGTTGGTACAAGGATACCGAATTGAAAAAATGATGGTATGCAATTACATGATGATAATGCATAGAAATGTATGAGTTTGTGTTACAAACTAATCTGCAGGTTATGGGCTATGAAATAGCCAAGGGATAATGATGATGAGAGTGGATGTCATGACCACTAGCCAAGAAACATTAGGGTATGAATATTTGTATGTGAAATTATATTGGTTTGGATGCATTGCTATGATATGTGGACCAGTGCAGGATTTCAGGTGATGAGACTGCCCAAAACCGAATAAACGATGAAAAAACTCCCAGCAACATAGTGCCACTGTATATTCCATTGTAGGGTGTGGACCCTAGTTATGATTAGGAGGGGTGGAGGCATTTCCCAGCGTGTATCCTCCGAAACCTGAAGTCATGGGAGGACGATGTTAGCTCATGCTCCCCTAGACGTGTGATGATGACTGTCCGTTGCCTGCTGGGGAAGATTGGTCAAGATAGTGACACTTCCGCTTACGAGTTCTATTTGGAGTTAGGTCAATATAGTTGACGCTCCAAGATAGTTCAGCAGAGGAAGGATAGGAATGAAGATGGAAGTAAGTTAGGGAGGAAGGATGAGTAGAAATAGTTGAGAAAGTAAGGAGATTTGTCTGATGGTGGAATTTAATGTTTTTCCCTTCTAGAAAGAAAATGTGTATATATGAATATTCATAATTACGTAACTAAACCACAATTGTCTAAATAAAATTGTTGAACTAGATAATTGTAATTAAAGAATTTCGCAAACATTTGATTGGTTTATTATCTTTTATAAAATAATAGTCTTGTTGATTGGATTGGATGCATACATAAAATACTATAAGGGTGATAGTTATTGATTATTAGTACATGCATGAGACTTGTATGTACTAGATACACATGCATTCTTGTACATGTACACTAGTATGTATGAGTTTTCTTGGCTTACTTACTAATAGTGTCGGTTAATTGTCATGAATGTGTGAACCATGTCTCTTTTCCTTTGTATCATGGGATACCTTAACTTCGGGACGAAGTTTCCTGAAGGGTGGGTGATGTAGCAACCCTAGTTAAATAGATGCATAGGGATTATTAATTATAATTAATTAGATAATCTAACTATCCTAATATGTTTAGTTAAACAATAATTATTTCTTAATAATATTATTAATTAATTAATTATTAATTAATTGTTCATATCTGTCGATGATTAATTAATTAATTAATTGAATCATTAAATATTTGAGTAATGAATTAAAGGGGCTTAATAATTTTAATTTATTTAATTAAAGACTTTATGTATAAAAGGGGGTAAAGAAACATTAAATGGAGGGTAAGGTAATAAAGGAGGGGATAAGGTAATTAATGGAGGGGAGGAGAGTCGGTGAAGGGGAAGATATGACGGGGGAAGAGTCCTACGGGAAGGGAGGATTATGAGAATAGGGGGGAGGAAGAATTATTGGAGAGGAGAAGACTGTAGTTCTGGTTTTGGATTTTCTGGTTTTGTTGTTGGGTTCTAGAGTTTTGGTGAACCATCGCAGGGGACACCAGGTTGCTGGGGGTTTTGGGCACGGGGTCCAGGATTCCTTACGGTATCTTGGAGCTAGGGAGCCGAACAGGCTACTCCTAGCTAGCTGGGTGGTTAGTCGGTTTGGGCAGGGTTTGGTCAAGCAGTAAGCTGGACAAGGCAGGAGGGAGGACAACCAGACAAGCGGGAGTTTAGCATCAGACGAAGGTATTTTAATTTATGTATTTGTTTTATGAATTTAAGGAATATGTAGTGTTATGTGGTTGTTCGTAAGCTTATTATGATCAATTCAATAATTTGTATATATGTTGGTTATGAAGTATTAAAAATGTTAGGATAGCATTTCTTTAAAATAAATCTTTTTCTTGTTTTATAAGGCTCTATTGAGCGGAACCTTACATTTATGTTGTGGAAGGGTACACCATATCAAGGAATAGATGAGAGCCAACAACGGTAGAGATGATTTTAGTCTTTAGATACCAAAGCCGAGTAATGGGTGTTGAATCTTAAATCTTCTTCATGATTCACATTCGTCCTCATATAATATGAAAGGTATAATTCTCATTCAACATATAATACTTGGAAGTGAGATTAATGAGCTACTGAAAATGAGACCCTTCTTTTGAAATTTTATAATATTTTTTATCTTTCATAAATAACAAATGATTTCAAAAAATTACAAAATGGATGTTTTTTGAATTATATTTTTAAGAGAGATTTTAACCCTTGGAAAGGCGGGGATGGGTTCAATTTTCATCGTTGACCGGTGCCTTGAAAAATCTCATTTGGACAAGTCCAACGTTGTTGAATCCACCACGATGTTAGCAGAAAACAAACAAAATATTGTTGACGAATTCTATCTTTGAATAAAGTATATAATGGATATTTATATGAGTAACTCGGGGAAGGGAGGTTACTGATCAGGGAAATTAAAAAAATTTAGAAAGACATTGGATCTAGTGATCGAATTTGAAGGGTTGGTCCTAATTTCAGTGAGAAGGGTATATAATCATGCAACCCTTCCACAATGAAAAGTTTCCCAAAAAAATTACATTTAAATTGACAACAATAAATTAAGTTCCCACTTCATAAAAAGATGTGTGATCTTAAAATATCACACACCATTTGTTATAAAGAAGTTGAATTTAAAATAGACATTGAATTAATGTTCACAATTGAGAAAAATAATGCTCAAATAGACTAAAAAACAACTCACTAACTCTCTTTCTTACCTTTTTAGCATATGCTCAATTATATAAAATTTTCTTCACATAACTATTAACTATTATCAGGTCAATAAATTACAGAATAAAAATACAATACAAATAATCTAAATTAAGATCACAACCTATCTAGACACCAAATTCAAGTTTGAGATTCCGCATTTTGGAGATAAAGGACCTTCTCAACAAAAAAATCGACTACTTAATTTATAAAAATGTGCATACCCTACCTTATCCTTATTTAAAATATCAAGTGAATAAATTACATAAGAAAATTAAAATGAATAAATTAATTTTAATTTTTTTAATAATTAATTTATAAAATAAATCTACAATTAAATCATATTTATTTATTAATTATTTCAATAAAAAAATATACAACTCTTATGAATACCATGAGTACATGGGCTTGATCCTATCACCTGCACCGATTTAAACCGGAATAAGCATCGTAAATTTTGCATGAAAGGGAATGAATTGTCAAAAGTGGGGCTTTTCATAATTTTGAACAAACACAAGTGGTGGTATTTCTTTCTTTAAACAAAAAATTCATTTGTAGATTTACTGTAGCTAAGACATAAACACCCCAAATTATATATATATATATATATATATATATATATATATATATATATATATATATTCTAACTAATTATGCAACGATAAATAAAGATAAAGAAAAACATGTTGGTTATTCAATCTATATTACTAACCAATTTGTATGACAGAATAATTTAAATTTAAATGTAAATAAAATATCCAATAAATCAATATAGTTAAATGCAAATAACTCTATCTTTGATCATCATATGATTCATAACTATATCCATATATAATAACCACGGGTGTGATAATGATAGTGAAACGATTGAATGTTGTAGGCTTGTCAAGAGGGGAACACATTATAGCGAGGTACTAAAATGAAGGTCTACTACACACTTTTAGGCCTTTTCCGTTGCTTATTTTTAGAACGCTTATTTTTTTAATATTGACACTTGAAAATGTTCAACTTTCGCAAGGCATTGTTCCTGGTCATCATTTTTCTCATTTCTCACATGGGGATCCTATGGAAGACAAATAGCAATGCAAAGAAATGAAGGTATATTATAGATCATGAATGGATTGCAAATTATCTACTAGCATGGATTTATGTTAATTTTAAACTTGAAACAATAACTACAAACTTGGATACTGAAACTTGAAAGCCCTTACAAACTTGGATACTGAAACTTGAAAGCCCTTACAAACTTGGATACTGAAACTTGAAAGCCCTTGTTTTAGAATATTGGGTAGTAAAATATGTTTTTGTTTATGACCTTGTATTTCTAGTTTGGCGTTCTCTACTCCGGACGACATCCACGTGTTCTCTACTCCAGAATCCATCTAAGCTATGAGGAGGCTCATGCTGCATGATTCTTCATAGTGAGATAATGCCAATTGTTCACTAGTCTAGAGGTAAATTCCCGTCAAAATGTGGAATGAGAAAATACCCTCTCTACAAAATTTAAGTCAGTTTCATTCCAACCAACTACTTAGTGGGCCTACTGTCCAAATTACAATGTGATCGAAAGTACACAATGAGGGCTCAACGCTGAGGGAAAGGAGGCTCAGGCTGCATGATTCTTCATGGGTGAGATAATATCATTCATTCTCTAGTATGGAGATAATTCCCATCAAACTGTCTCTGAGGCTAGGCTAATTAAATGCCACTCAGTGAGAAAATGTGAGATGGATCATGTAACTAAAAGTATCATGGTAGTAACAAACACTCGTCCCTATGTTGGAACTACAAACAAGTGGATTGTGGTATTTTTAGTGTTCAAGTGAAGGTGGGTTGTGAGGTAGAGAGGGAGTGACGGTGTCATGGTCCATGGAATCATGACACAATTGGTAGTGGACACAAACCCAAATTACCACATACTCACATGCCATGGCCCAATTGCAGCACAATTGAAACGATTAGGTCACATGAACCCAAATTACCGTAATGGGGTTTTTAAAAGATTACTCTTCATATGAGATTTTGGATTTTTCTTTTCATTTCAAAAAAAATGGCCAGACACTCAAAGAAAACAATAAAATTCAAACGTAAATATCCACACTATCCATTTCACTCATTGATTGAATTAAACAACACACTCACATATTATTAGTCCCTACCATGGGACTATAGAAATGAGTTTTCTTTTGATGTGACATTAATTTGACTTTTACCATAAATTTGTGTATGCAATGTAATCTTTAACATAGGAAAACAAATATATATTTTTGGATATAGTAAAAATATTTGTGTTTCTCATTTCTAATTGGTTGATAGAATTGAAGTGTTATTGCCCCCTTCATGTCTTTCAATATGTAGAATTAATTACATAATCAATGAATTTCACCAATCACCACATCTAAATATAAAAAGTTGTACTATGTATTTATTATTATGCATTATTATATTTATATTATATTTATTATATAATATATTATTTATTATTATATTTATATTATATTTATGAATATTATAGTTCCATTCAACTTATGTTTATTATACATTTTGAATAACAAACCACCCTCAATTATTATCTTTTCACAAAAAATATTTATTACTTGTGTATTTAGTTATATTAAATTTCATTGTTTAACATGTATTTCCCAACTAACTCGACAGGAAATGCGTTGCCATACAACCCTTGTTTAAAAAAAACCCACTTTATACATAATATCACATTAATTACACCTACTCAACATCCTTACAGAATACATTATATGATATGGGATTACCACGAGGATCGTGAGTGATGAGATACAAGATACATTGACAAATGGGACTTAGCTTAATGACCGTGGATGCTCGGATTGGTGTAAGGTACACATTTTCTCTTCTCCATTATTAAGGTGGGTTTATAACATTGAGGTTTGTATTCCCTCGTGAATCAATCAAATTAAAATTGGAACATGATTTTTAAATTTAAATATTTAAAGTTTTATTTTTAAATGTGGATAGTATTCATGTATGTGAGTGAGGGAAGGTTTTCTATATTTTATTTTATTTTTCTCTTTTTATTATTAAATCGTTTTAATGTATGTTTTAAATGGATATTAATAAGATACTTTATTCTTAATGGTCAAAATTGTTTTAGATCATAATTAAAATAGTATGACCTAAACTTAGACTCAAAACAATTAAAAAAAAAAAAAAACATTAATTCAATTATGCAACATCAATCATTCTCACATTAAGAAGGGTCATGGTAATCCTTAGTACAATGAACTATTCTCTATTATTCCCTCTTTTAGACTTTGGAGTCTTCTTAGCATTATAAATATATATAGTTAATAGAACTTGTCAGTATGCCAATGAGGCAGAAGAGGGAAATTATTTTTTTGTTATGCATGTTCCTTTTCCTTAAAGAACCTAGAAAAACTGATGGAAGGGCCTTCCATTCAAGAATCGAGATAGCTTGGAATAAGTTATGGAGGGAAAATAAAATAGGAACTAAGGGGTTCCATGTTCATGGTGCAAGACATTTCCCCTAGTACTGAAGTATATGGTAAAGTTGCACCCCTCAATTTCAACCTTTTGAACTTATAAAATAACGTACAAATGAAGATTCGAACAAATCAACTTGCTATTATACTAGAAAAAAGTTTGTTTAGTATATTCCTTCTCAAAAAATAATTTATTTATTTTCTTGTAATAAGCTTGTCATTACAAAATGTAGAAATCCACCCCCAAGTAAACCTAGCAAAATGACAAAAAACAAATGCTTTAAACTTCATGTCTTGACACATAAAGAACATTTGGGTTTGTGATATTCCAAAGTGGAGAATTCTTTCTCCTAAGACCAAGAGCCCCCAAAAATTAAGTAGGAAAATAATGTTTTCCTTGGCTTCACAAGATGCTTCCAGTCATTGGAAAGCTAAAATACTTTCCTAGAAAATCAAGCAAGTATTCACTCACCTTGCACCCAAACCCATAGCACTATCCATATCTCAATAACATCACTCAAGTTGAAGCATGTAAGGAAGGGTCATTCTTCTTTTCATGAGTGGTTTATCTCCATGCAATTTATCATGGGTTTTAGAGCCTTAATCCTTTCATTGTGACCAACACATTAAGCAGTTTGAAGCCATAATGAGTTTGTTTAGTATGTGCTTTCCTAAAAATTTATTTATTTATTTTCTTCAAACGAGCTTGTCAACTAATGGGGTGGATTTCCAAGATATATTTATAACGAGCAACTTTATAATGCCCCCCAGTCCAACCAAGGGACATTACGGTGTAAAATACTCTTAAAATGAAATTTTTGCTAACTAAATTAATTCATTTACAATTAGTTAATTTCATGTAGCTTACAACTACGAATTAAAACAGATTTAGATATTGTCTACAACCATAAATTAGAATCATCTACAATATGTTATTAATCAACATGAAATGAAGCTAAACAACTCATTACAACAACATATAAATCACTTCCAAATACATAGAGTTCATGCACAACAATTAAACAAATAATTTAACACAACATCAAGATAAAACACTTATCTTTTCACAACAGTTGTGAAACCAACTGCTTGGGATGGACGTTCCACCCAACCATAGATTGATTGTTCCAAATATCAACAACCAATCACCCTCGAGCTGAGGCTAGCAATCCACAAAAGAGGGTGGTCTCTCACAATCCACTAACAACTCATAAAACTCTCAACCTAACTGATATTCTCCTACAACTATCCCGATTTTCCACCATCTCTCTTCCTCTTGACCTACACAACCCAAGGAATATACCCCTTCACTAATATCAATCCCTCGGGCATCCCATTTGTTTATCGGGGTCTCTTTGGCATAAGTAGCTAGGAATCTCTCAGCTCGAAAATCAATGGAAACTGCTGCTAGAAAAACTATTAGGAAACCAACAACCCTTTCTAATGCCTGAAAATAATATTCCAAAGCCTTCGTATGTTCCCCATTACTTGTATGCACAAGACCTATATTATATAGTATATAACTTCGATCATAAGGGTCAGTTTCTGGTCACATAGCTTCATAATAATTTTGTAAAGCTTCCACATATTCCCCTTCCGATTGAGCTAACATCTGTTACGGTTGTTCATTCCATTTCAATGATATCTACTTCAAAACCGTACATGAGATTCCCACCTCATACGGCTCCTCCTTTCTTTACAGTAGGTAATACGGGGAGTAATCCGTGGAATTGAAAAAAACAAAAAAAGAATATTCTGACCCAATATTATGAATTAACAGGGGCTAGTGTATTTCCAATGAATCTCAAGCCATCCTTCTTGCAAAGATTCTTTTCCGAACACCAAGGATCTTAGTACTAGGAATGGAACCTCTAACAATTTCTTTGTTCTTAACGCCCTGTAATTTTCGGGGATTAATCACTTCAACAATCTCTGATGGTTCCATGATAGGGGTATCCAAAGTACAAACGAGATGGATGTTTGTTGTCCCAACCATTCTCACTACCCTTTGGAAAAGGGTAATGCCTATGGGCTATAATGAAGCTTTTGTGTTGTCGATTTCCATACGTAGTGCTTTCTCCCCTCATGTGCACCTATCAAATAGGTTCAACTATAAACGAAAGGCCTATTGCATAGGTGTAACCTTTCTCTTGGTACTAAAATCCTCAGGAGATAAGAGCATCCAAGGCTGCATTGACCGGGGATACACGACAGAAGGAATTGTTCTATCTCCAGAACCTAAAGTTGACATTTTCTTAAAGGATTTAAATAGTAAATTAAACCTCCTAACTTATAAGGACAACATTGAAGAACTCTATCATAATTTTACAACTACCGTTTTCCACTTGTATTAACAAGTTCTCTTTCGAGGCGTCCCATAAAAAGAATAATAGAACAACCAACCCTTGGTATGATAAAGAGTGTAAAATTGTTAGGAAAGCCATTAGGGATGCTTCTAATGAGCCCTTAAAACTTGATAAGATCAATACGTACAAATCCTTAATTAAAAGGAAAAAAATATACTATATCAATAAAAGACAAGAGCAACTTTCACAACTATACAAGTTGGATCCTAAGAAGTCTTGGAGCCAAATTCTAAAATGCAATACTAAAGAAAATAATAGGATTCCCTTAACGGATTGGAATTCCTACCTTAAAAGTCTTTACGAGTTCCCTAATGCCATGGACACCATTCCTATTGTCCCTACAAAGGAAGAATTTTTTTCTTTAGATGACATAGATTTTGGGGTTAAGCAGCTCGCAAATGGGAAAGCTAAGAACATTGAAGGCTACCAAGCTGAAATTTTCAAAATTGGAGGGCCAATCCTTATCCCTCACATACACAAGCTCTTCAATTTAGCAGTCAAGCAGGGATTCCCTAAACCCTAGACGCAAAGCCTCATTTTTCCTATTTTTAAAAATGGGAATAAAAACATTCCCTCTAATTATAGGACCATTATGATTAGCCCAATTTTAGCCAAGCTTTATGGAATTATTTTGGAAAAGAAGATTAGCATTTGGCTAGAAAGTCACGGTAAAAGAGCTAAAGGCCAAGCCAGGTTTAGGAGATATAATTCAATTGTGGACCATCTTGTTACCTTTAGAATCATTGCAGAGGAGTTCCGCAATACTAAAACCATTTTTTTTTGTTGTTTTGTTGACTTTAGAAAAGCTTTTGACATGGTTCCTAGGAAAAACCTTTGGAATAGGTTGGAAGAGATAAAAGTGTCTCTCGAGTTGAGGGATGTTGCAATAAGGATGTATGAGAACGTTATTACCAAGTTTAAAAACACTGAGGGCTGGTCAAAAGAGATTAACTGCAATATCAAAGTCAAACAAGGTTGTCCCTTCTCCCCTACCCTTTTTGGCATATACATTGATAAGTTAGAAGAATGCTTGAAAAAAGCAGGTTGTGTCGGCCCCACTCTCACTGGTATAGTCATCAATCTTTTTCTTTATGCCGATGATATCGTTCTTATGGCAAGGAGTCCCCATGATCTTGAAAACCAACTAAGAATCCTCAAGGATTTTTTGCTCCAATATGGGTATGATTGTTAACACTGATAAGACTAAGGTATTGATTATTAAATCCAATAAGATCCCTTCTGATACCTTTGTATATGACAAAAACAACTTGGAGGAAGTGACTTCATACAAATATCTTGGAATTGATATTCACCACAAGCTCAATTGGAATTATAGCATTGAGAAAAGGATTATTGGGGGATGGAAAGCTTATTATGGGCTTGAAAACAATTGTAAATCAGTTGATGTTTGTAGTTGGGATAAGAAGAAACTCCTCTTTGAGACTCTTGTTACACATGTTATTCTTTATGGATGTGAATTCTGGGGCTATATTATCTCTCGTGAATCCTAGAGAAAGATAGAGCAAATACAAAAGAATTTTATAACCTATAATCTCAAAATTAAAGGAAATATGTCCTATCCCATCCTCCTCGTAGAAACAAGCGTCTCCCCCATTGAGAGCATGGCTATGACTAGATACCTAATGTATAAGAACAAGTTAAACAACATGGACACAAGAGGCTACCTAAAATTGCTTCAAAATCAAGTCATAACCACCATCGACTCAAGCGAGGATGGCATTAAGACACCCAGTCTTGGCTAAACTATTAGGGAATCATGGAAGAAACCATTTTGTAGAATAAAGATACTATTAAAAAAAACGTCAAATCAAAATTTAAGGGAAAAATGTGGTGTGATAAAGAGTTAGAGGAAAAAAGAAAATTAAGGTATTATAAAGATGTAATCAACCCTAATCTAGAAGATCAAAATTATCTA
>ML785877.1:902766-958658 GCA_009831015.1 Picea engelmannii
TAGATCTCATTTTCAAAATATTGATCACACTACCAACCTTCCTAACCTCTTAACTCAACAAAAGTATGGTGATCTTGGAAAGCTTCTCTTAATGCTTTTCGAGCACAGAAACAAAATTCTAAATAATCACAAGTAATCACTTAACCTCTTAAGGTCCGATAGACCAATTAGGTCTTAGTAGACAGTAATCATCATCATCAACAACAACAGACACTTGATGTTTTAGTGCAACTCACCCAAGAGTTCACTCTTTAGGCCTGACAACCTGGATCTTCATTTTTCCATATCCAAATCGCTCCAATTAAGCTCCACCATGCTCTAGAATTTTCGCTCCATGGCAGGGATGATTTTAAGGATGGAAATTTGTTTTAAAATGTAGAAACCTTGACGAATATTACTAATCCTTCATATGCCAACTATAAATGTTTGGCGATATTTTTGTAAAAATATTCAAATTTATAAGTATTTTATATAGTTTTTATAAAGTTTTGGCGATTTTTAAGGTAAAATAATTTTATCCTATAGAATTTGGGTGAATCATTTTTAAAATAGCGAATCTCGTTTTTGGAAAAACCATGGAAAATTAGCCCATGAGTTAAATTTAGCCCCTAAAATCATCCATGCTCCATGGTTAGATCAGATTCAAGCTTTGTTTCTTGCTCTCTCTTTGCTTCCCATACAGAAACTTGACTAACTAAACATTGTTGTCCCAACCCATACGAATTTCCCCTCTTTGTTTTGCCTTTCTTGACTCACACTCTTCCCCAAGATGATTTTACTCCACCCTCATGTGCCCAATAGCTTTGGGATGTCACCATTCACACCCACCCTCTTATATGTATTCAATGATTGGCTTTGGGAACACTCAATCAGAAATGGGAGGGTTCATATACAAATAGAAAATTTAGGAAAATGGGTTAAATTAATATACATGGATAATTTCCCCCTTGGACATCCATTATCCTAGACACTCCCCCCTCTTGTGGATTAATTCATCCCCCATCTCTTGTCCATGTCCCCCTTAGTAGCTGGCATCACATTTTATTAATAAAACAAATAAATACAATTTGTATGTTACATCTCTTTGGACATAGACACACAATATATCTACATAATAATAAATTAAACTGGATATTATAATGGGGATGTTACAAACTCATTACAAAACTTAGAAATCCATCCCCAAGCAAACTTAGCAAAATGAAAAAACACAAATTCTTTAAACTTCTTGACATGACATATAAATAATATTTGGGTTGTGATATGCCCAAGTGGAGAAGTCTTTGGCCTAAGACCAAGATCCCCCAAAAATTAAGTAGGAAATAATGTTTTCCTCGGCTTCACAAGATGCTTCCACTCATTAGAAATCTAGAAGACTTACCTAGTTTGGTTTTAGGGTTTATTTATCCAATGCGAAATGGGAGGACAAGTTGCATTGCCTTCAGTTAGAGTATTGTAATCACATATATGTGTCCCAGCTAGGTTGTAGACATTTGATTCCTACAACCACCCTTGCCTCTACCTCGGGTGAGACTTCATCTTCTTCGCAGATGTTGTTGAAAGGGCCAGTAGTTAGGGTTTTGTTGGTGTGTTGTTGAAGCGTTGAACCTTGGGTTTGCCCCTCTGTGCCAACAAATGATTCTATTGCTGTGAACTGAAACTGTGATTGTTGGGAACTGAAGAAAAGAAAAATCTCTGAGTGTATATTTGTTTCCCTAGTGTGTAGTATTCTACTAGGATTGTGAAGCTCTGTGCTACAAAGAGAAGTCCGATCTGAAAAAAAGAGGTAAGATCTGAAAGCTTGGTGCTATGAAAAAGGTAAGATAAGTGAAAATTCTTTGTTTCGAAAGTATGGATCTAGGTATGTTTGATAAATTTTGTCCTAGTTTGAAAACTAGGGCACAGTTAGAAGAAAAAAGATTTGATATGAGTAGATCAGATAGAAATAGTGAAAGATATGTTATTCCTATGCATAGAAAGAATATTTGGAGTAACAATTGGATATAGAATCCTAGAAAGAATTTTTGCAAGCTACTTACTATAACCCTAGTGCGCAATACAGGAAAGTTTGGGGATCATTTAAAAGAAATAGAGGATTAACCCTTTTTTATAGTTGCAAAAGACTGGGACATTTGGCGAAGGAATTCCCTGGTAGAAGACCTAGTTGCCTTTGTTGTAAAGAAATGGACCATGAAGTTCTGGATTTCCCTAGAATGATTGCTAAAGTTGAAAAAATGAATATGGAACAAGAAAACCATGAGAAAGGCCAAAAGACTAAGACTATGGTAGAATCCCAAAAAGAATTAGATATTGTATTATTGCAGATGAAAGAAACCCTGAATAGTCACAAAGATACCAATATATCAGAGATATTAAAAGAGAAAGAGTGCATAGAAACAAGAATAGGAGACTTCGACATAGACTATGTTCTGGATGACGAAACACAGGTGAATATCATGACAAAAAGAACTTAGGAAATTTTGGGAAATCCTGATATGATTCCTTCATTGGGAGGAATAAGATTATTTAGAGGAAATCTAATAAATCTATGTGGGATACTTACCCAGACATCTATGAGTGCTCATGGAACTTCGACAAAGGAAGAATTTGATGTCATTAAATTTTTTGAGAACAATCCCCCGTTTGCTACTTTGCTAGGAAAATCTTGGATTGAGAAAGATCAGATCCGAAGAAAACAAGAAGAGGAATCTCTAGAACAGAAAAGAAAGAATTAAAAGATTTCATGACTAGGAGAATAACACACTTGATAGACGAATAGGAAAACAAGTCGAAGCTACTAAAGACCAGATATTGGGATGTCGAATTTGAAAGAACACAGATAGACTTGAAAGATTTGTTCATATAGGAGAGTAGATAACCTACCCCAGACAGAGAAGAAGTATCACCCTTGAATCCTATGAAATATCATCAACAATGTGAAGTTACTATACCAAGAGAAGATAAGGATCAAAATGGGAAGAGGAACCCAATAACTCAGATTACAGGAAAGAAGGCTAGAAAGCTCAGCAAGAAGAAATCAAAGTTGCAAGAAGCTCCAGAAAGAATTTCACAGAAGGAAGGTTTAGAGAATTTGAACTTCGTCGGACTATTAGGACAATGCAAATTGGCACTTCGCCATGGTAGAGAAATATGATCGTTGGAGGAATTATGACCATTAGACTGATGCTCCCGAATGGTTAGGAAATAATTTATGGTCTGAAAGCTCTCTATTAGACCGTTGGGACCACGCCATAACGGCTGGGAGTGCATTGATTAAGGATTTTTCAACCCGTTGGAAGAATCTGTTACGACGTTGCCTATTTATCCCATCAAATGGTGTACCGAGAACACTTTTTCAAATAGTGATTATTCAAGCCCATAGAGAGATGACTACTACCGTGCTATGTTCATTGAGTCTTCACCATTGGTTCTATTACATTGAGCATTTGTTAATCAACCTGAGATATTTGACAACATTAACGCGGTAGAAAAATCCGTCAAATAAATTCTAATCAACCTCATGGCAGAGAAGGTGATGTCCATAGGAGTTCAAGCCTCATCGACGAGAGGAGTGCAAGCCTCCCTATCATCTGCTCCCAGATATGGACCATCCCGAGCTGCAACTGAGAAACGCACGAAGCATCGTGATGACTTGGTGAATGTGAAGTTAATCCCATCCATCATGCCTGACTACATCCCACCCGTGGTCGGTGTGGTGAGTCATGATAGTGTCCCGAGGGACTTTGAATACACCATGATTACTATGTACCTCCCGAAGGGGATACACGCAGTTAAACTGCAGCTAGAACGAATCCTAACCCTGAATATCAACGACTACAATCTGGGCGACCGCAAGAGTTATGGCATGCTCACACCTCACAAATATTTGACCAAGATGAAGGGAAAGAAATTGAAGATCATTCCCCAACTGTGGACCATGAACATCGTGTAGTCCACTATTCTAAACATAAAGAAGATACCCCATTTTGGAAGGCATCAGGAGGTTAACACATGCCTTAAATTCCTGCAGTCGTGATTCCATGGTGGTTATGTATGGCTAGACAGACTTATCATCGTCGATCCGATGTTGATCCATAGGATCACCGAATTAAGTATGCAAGGACCAGACCCACAAGACTTTTACCCAGGGAAGGTTGCAGACTGCGCCCTCGCACAGAGGATTAAAGATACCTACGGTGATATGGAGAAGGGGACATGAGGCTACAAGGTCTCCTCCATTCAGAATGGTGTAGTGCGCCTTGCTTTCCAGTTGATTGTTGGTAATCTAGTAAGGAAGAACAAACCCACGCATGTCATGGGGTTTGTCGTTGACCTTGCCAGAAAATGCATGGAAGGACTACAAATGAACTAGGATAGTTACCTATTCAACCAGTTAGAATTGGACTTCCACGAAGCTCAGGATCAGGGCTATGAGTTCCATTTTAGCTGGTTTTTTATCCTCATTGCGTTCGTTGCTTGGGAGATGCCATAAGGAGTGACCTTCCCTAACATTGAGCCATTTGAACCTCTAGCGGTGAAGTTCACCACACTCTGGTATTCAAGTGATACGGGGAAACAATGGCAGTCGAACGCGGTGTTCCATGGATACTACCTATAGTTGAAAAGGGATATTGAGTCCTTCCCTCATATGACGTCGAACACCCTTCACAAGTTCAAGCCAATGGAAAAGTTCCACACAGATAGGCATTTTATTTATATCACTGCGCACGCAGACAAAAGTAAATAAGAGCTCTAGTCCTACTATAAGCTTACAGAGGAGGACATTGAAGAAATAATTAAGGAATGTCTCGCAGAGTTCTTTATCCCAGTGGACCAAGCCGAACTGTCTGACCCCGACCTAATCGAAAGTCTGATGGTTACTCGCGAAGAGTACGATGCACCTAGAAGTAGAAGAAGGAAGAAGAAAGAAGAGGTACAAGAGCTAAACAGTGTATCAGATGAAACTGCTTCAGAGTCACCAGGTTGAGGAGGTGATGATGAATTAGACAAATAAGAGAACAATGGGGAAGAATATAAGCAGAAGAAAGATGAAGTAACACTGCCACATAATCCCCCTGATGACACAGAGGCATCTAGGAAAAGAAAGGTTTCCCCCACAAAACCTTCTTCGCGGAAGAAGTTCAAAGCTAGCAAGCCCAAGATGGAGACTATACTCACGGTGGATGACATCGACCTAATCATCGTTGTTGTCTCAGATACCTCAAAAGATCTCTTACAGTGCAATGAAGAAAAAAAGGAAACCATGTACAGAAGAATTGAAGCAGAGATGAGAGGGGTACATCAAGCCCTTCACTCCAGCTACACAGTGTCCACTGCGCCCCCTCCATTAGACAAAAAAGAGTTGGAAGATGAGCCTGCCCAACTTCATAGAATAGCTTATGCGACTGAAGCTCACCTTCATCGCGTGCAGGAAGAAAAATAACAGGCCACAGCGGCCCTAAATCAAGTACAATAGGAATTCATAGAGCAATGTCGAGTTGCACAGTAGAAGAAGGATGACCTCCAAACCAAGTTTGAATAATATAAAGCACAGATCTAGTAGGAGAAAGAACAACTACTTGCGGAGTAGGTTGGAGTCAAAGAAGCAGTGAACAAAGAACTTCACTCTGTGATGGGCTTGGAACATATGGAAGAAGAACCAGTGGAGAATCAAGTGGCAAAGCTTGTTGAAGCCATCTAGTAGCTTCAATAGAGAGTAGCAGAACTGGAGCTACAAATAGTACCAAGCACTCCATAGGAAGTGTGAGACCAAAGAGAAGAAACCGCCCGAAGCACAGTCCAGAGAATCAAGGCCTTAGCTTTGGAATGCAAACAGCTAAGAAGTCAAAGTGCATAGACTTATGAGTGCCTTACCGAGGACCATGAACTAAATAAACTGGAGTCACAACTCTAGGAGGTAAAGCAATAAGCAGAAACAGTACAAGCATAATTGAAACTCCTATCAGCAGTTGAGCAGATGAAAAGATCCCAAGAATAGTGCACGGCTCAACAACAGGTCCATGCCATATAGAGAAAAGTCCTGGAAGTGACTCAGAAGCTCCAGCCAATCCAGGATACAACTTGCCTAATGTTCTAGGAGATAGAAGGACGAGGAGCATATATGTTACGAGTAATCACATCGGTAGAACAACACTTAGAGGGACCTATAGTAGGGGAAGTTATTCAGAAGTTCGTTGAGAAGGAGGCCTTGGCGAAGCAGCAGGTAGAAGTAGCTTGAGCTAAGCACAAGGATTGTGAGGAAGAATTACCCAGAGCAGAGTGACTCGGGATGAGTCACAGGTGAGTGTTGGGGGCTTGTTGGCCCTTGACCAAGTTTTGGATATCCTTGGTCATGTTTGACCTATTTTGGGACTTCGACAAGCTGGTCGAACATGGAGCGCAAGTCGAAGAGGATATCACGGGATCTCGATCCCTTTTTAAGGAATTTTTGGGTTTTGGGCTTATGTAACAGGTATGGGGATGTCGTCCCATGGGTTTACCCGTGTTTAGGCCCTTTTTTAATGTATAAATAGATATCTAGGAGATGTAGGAAAGGGTGAATGTGCTAGAGCAGAAGTTGTAAGTTGTGCTAAGTGCAAGTATTATAAGAGGCTCTCTGATCAATGTATGTTGAGACTTACGATGATAACTATAGGTCATCTGTAGTGATTTGTGCACAGACTCTAAGAAGGCTTTGTGCTGTAACCTAGCTCGAGGAAGGAGGATCTGGGGAGGTGCATGCAGATCTCCTGTCCTCTGTAGAGTAGGGTTTTGATTCTTTGTGCCTGTAAGAAGATTGACAGGAGATAATAGAAGAGAAGAAGATTTGGTGGACGTATCCCCACACTGGGGTGAACCATGTATATCATGTGTTATGGTTGCTTTGTGCATTATGGTTGTTATATTGTTCATGTGATTTAGGCCTAGTGCAATAATGTATGTCTAGATGAATTTGATATGATAGCTTAGTGCTCAGTGATATGAATGAATGCTAGATCTTATCTATTTCCATATGCTAAGCTTAGATGTGTTAGATCTGGTTGAGCACTGTGTTGCTATGTAATTAGGGTTTTATTTGCGAAGTAAATACTGGTTGAATACCAACGAATGGTAATTGCTAAGTGCCTTGTTAGAGTATTGTAATCACATATCTGTGTCCCAACTAGATTGTAGACACTTGAGTCCTACAACCACCCCTACCTCTACCTCGGGCGAGACTTCGTCTTCTTCGCAGATGTTGTCGAAATGGTTAGTAGTGAGGGCTTTGTTGGTGAGTTGTTGAAGCATTGAACCCTGGGTCTGCCCCTCTGTGCCAACACCTTCTACTTCATTATTAAAGACCTCATTTTAAGAATCCTTACTTTCATTTGAATCATAAGAATGATTAGGCACTCAATCCATTCAATATTCACACACCCTACACCCAAACCCCTAACACTATCCATAGCATGCTTGCATCACTCTAATTGAAGGATGTAAGGAAGGTCATTGTTCTTTGTATGATTGATTTATATCCTTTCAATTTCGCATGGGTCTTTGAGCCTTAGTCCTATCATTATGGCCATCACATTAAGGAGTTTGAATCGATAGAAAGAAGTTATATTCAATTTTTCTTGCAAGTTATCCCTATGATATGGGGAAAGCATTTGTTTATCCCTCTACTTCTAATTAAACCTAATCTAGGGGAAGGTCTAGTCAAGTTCCCATTGGAAAAAGGCATTGCAAGGAGGTGTTTATCTACTTCCACAATAGGACTTCAACACAAATTTCTATTCAAGAAGATATGTTCTATGTCCTTCAATTATGAATTTTGTATTTAGTTTGAAGTTTCCATAGAGTAAACATTTATGTGTTGTTTTCATTGTATGTTCAATTGCAAGGGTGATGATAAATTCTCTCATGAGACTTGCACCTTGATTTGCAATGGATGATTCTTTGTATACCTCTAACCTCATGGACTATTGTATTCGGGTGGGACACCTCTCTTGTTCCATTCATTTACCTAGCATTCTTCTTCCAAAGGCATGATGGATTCTTAATGTTTGATAGGAAGGATGTGCATTCTTTTCTAGGAGGGGTGTGAGGCCTTTTCTTAGAATAATTCACTATCATTCATAAGTTGGTGAAGGGTTCATCCATATAGGTTCTCTCATGTTAAACCATACATTTGTGACAAGAAGGCCAAAGCCAAACTGGAAATATTTTTTTATGATTTCCTTTGAGGGTGGGAAATTCCCTTCCATTGTTATTGGAATAAAATAATATATTCAAACAATAACTTTCAATAGTTCATTTTTTGTCTCCAACAAATCTATTTGGCTTGTTGGGTATATTTTTGTTATCAAAACGTATTTGAATTTGCACGTGTACCCTAGAAATGATGCACAATGTTAATTTAATGATTAAGGATTAAGAAATTTTCATATGAAGTTAAGCACATGTTTAGAAATATGTGTCTAAAGAAGGGGAAGTGGTTGAAGAAGAAATAATTTAAGGAGCTAGCCATGCCAAAATCAAATCTAGATTTTAATGACACAACTCCCAACATTGACACCTTGTTTGATCAAACATTCATCAATCTCCTTCAAACATAAATTGAAGAACACCTCCACTACAAGGATGGTTTCCTAGAACATATGACAAAGAAACAATTGACATTGTTTGCATGAACAACATAGTACAATTAATTGTCTTATTGACATAAAATTGCAACCTTGCGAAATATTTTCATTTGTTCTAATGTAATACTATAGCTGATAAAAAATTCCAACACTAAACAAAGGAGTATATACTATAAAAAGATGAGTTGTAAAGGGAAGCAAGTCCTTTCCAATTGTGCATAGGAAATCACATGGTCAAGAAGAAGCCATTGATGTAGTAGCACGTGAATTGACCCCAAAGCAAGGGACTAATGAAGTTTAATCTTTGAATGTTGCAGAGGAGGTAGGATCTAAGATGTTGCAACTAAGGTAGTAGTGTCACCACCTCCCTTGACTAGTTTAATGATATATCTCAGAGCTTACTTATCAGATCATTTCAGTTCACAAGAATGAGACAAATGCTTATTCGCCAACTCAACATCAATTCAAATATTAACAAGATGAAACTATAATAAGGTGGGAATTGATCAAAGTTCATGTCACAAAGTAAGAATATAATAACATGCAAGTAAGGGTGCTGAAATTAAATTAACGTCACACCATTTGAAAAAATAAACAAAGAGTCGAAGTTTTTACGAAGGATATAGTCAACCTAAATAGTTATGTTATGCAATGTTTGAATGTGAAATCAAGACTTCATTCAATAAACATTCACATACTCTTATGAATAATGTGTGTTCAGAGTCGAACTCTAGCTCTCATGTCTTTATATTCAAATTTCAACTTAAATACCATTCAAGGAGACACACATGCATAGAACTTAGTTTTCATGTACATGGGATGGCAATTATTTATCTCTTATATGGAGTGATTTTAAATGATATGAGAGAGAAAACCATTCCATAAAACCCTAATGCCAAAATGGAGACAAGGGAGTAATTAAAAAAAAAGGTTTTTATTGGGTGGCACAAGCAATGACTCAATTCAGTGCTAAACGACTTTAATGCACAATCAAACATCCTCACACGAATTCAACGAGATGAAACATAGCATCTAGGGATGCCTACAACCTGTAGAATCTCTAGCTCCTCCCAGAACCTGCATATCTCCTGACAAGGGTAAAATGGCCTACGTACAAATTATAGGCAATGAACAAACATAGCGTACAACCCCACAGGGCTAGATTTGAAACATACGACTTCAAAAAAGTGTAATCTTCATTATGTAAATTGGTTTTTGGATGCTTATAATCTTAGGATTCAGTAAATTAGAAACACAGTTAATTAATTGTAATAATTAATTAATTAGAATCATAGATTTCAGTGAATCAAATCATGGGTAATAAGTAGTTATTAGTGTTTTTTTATTTTTTCATATTTCTTACACATAGTTCATTGCAATAGTATTTTTTTGACACCATTTATCAAATCACCTTCCATGTAGCATGCATGCACAAACTCACATGTGTGAAATATGAAATCATGACGTGGAAATAACCCAAGAATTCATTGTGTCTTTTTGTCTATCAAAGAAGATTCCCTGGTAAGTCCTACCACGACTCCTCTGGGCTGCAATCTCTAAATAACAACTTGCAACTCTAATATGAGACCACTACAAATCATCAAAGGGAATTACCTATACTTATTCGATTAAGTCAAAGAATGAAATGAAACACCAAGCACCACCTAACTATGTTCTACCCCTCTCGCTTGTTGTCCATTTGGTTCTCGGTTGAGACTGAGTAATTGTTGAGCCCTTTGTTGTAAAAAAGAGAAACATGTGCCTATTCTTCGTGCTTCCAAAATTTCTCGGACTTGAGCACACATGGTTTATGCTCATTCTGTTATATATGTATATTCTTTCTCTTCCTTTGATACCCATCAAAAACAAAGGCATAGGAGGCTAATGTATACCCGGTTATAGATCAACGAGACCCCCCTTCAAGAAGCTGATTCATTTGAAGGGGCAAGAGAAATTCCAAAATTATGAGTTAGTGAGTCAGGAAAGCAAGCAAATAGCTAGGAAGGAAGGAAGGTAGTCAAACATGCAGTCATGTAGGAAATCCCTCAAATACAACACCCAATAGAAGAGTTGCCTCCATGCAATGGACACCTCTTCTATGAGGAACTTATTCTTTCATTTTGCCACATTTTTTATGAAATTATAGGTTTAATTGTAGCTCTTTGTAGCATTGTTGGGATAGTCTGAGATAGTTGATCCTCTCCCTTTTCATGAAGGTTAATAGAAGTTACATTTGCACAGAATAGGAAAAGAAATAGAAGCCAATTACAATCACAATGGGTATGTGCTCCCTCGTGAAAACATGGTGGAAGTGGGTTTGGGATGTGGTGTTATCAGTCCCCCTGTTTCTCATGCTTCCTTCTGCAATCTCTTTCTCCAAACTCTTCTGAATGTTTTTCATCACCCACCCAAAGCTCGTTTGGGGAAAGGTAGTTCTCATCAAGGCATAGGCCAGGTTACATTTTGCAAATGTGAGATCCATATCATATATGGGTGTAGGTTGCTTCACAAGTATCTGGGACTTTTAAGACTATCCCTATAATTAATTTTTTATAAATACATTGATCTTTGAAGTTTTTTTTTCGAGTGTAACAAGAAAATTATCACTAAATTGATCTCTGAAAGTTTTTTGGGGGAGTGTAACAAAGAAACAAAGTAGTTGATAGTGAAGTGATTGTATATTGACAGTGCATGGGATGGGAGTACGTAAAAAGAGGTGAAAATATGGTCATGGTGGTGAGGTGTCAACAATTACTGGAGGAAGTAGCTAAGGAATGCAAGGCTTACAATGCATAGAATGTTGTTGTTTTACAGGATGGTTTAACCAAGCCCCAAGGTTGCAAGAGGATTGTGGAATTCATAGTTTCCACCTTTGGAAAATGTATGGATTTCTATTCTTTTCTATTTGTTTATCGATTTATGTAGCTTCCTCACTCGTTTTATATTTACCCAACATGGTTCCTAAGAATGAAATAAGAATTATAAAATGTAAATGGAATAAGAATATAATAATAATAATAATACCCTTGGTGCGTCTAAAACCCAGTGGATGTTTCACCATTGTTTCATATAGGGGGCCTGGAAACATCCATACAAAGGTGGTGTACTACATTTCCAAATCGGCTTGACCATATCCCCAATGCATAAATCTTTGTTATTTCAAGGAAAGAAGAAATTGCACACGTCTATATTAAAGGTATGTTTCCCTCCACTTGCAAACACATTCAATATGAGGAACCATGGATTTATGAAAATATTCATAGCTAAATAGGAGTTTTTACATATTTTTCTGTTACTTTACCTCACTATAAATCCCAAAAAATTGTCTTCCACTTTCTACTCAATACTAGCATCGAAGAAGAAGAGAAAGAAGCCACCACACATAAGTCTAGATTCTAAGAAAAAGTCTAGATGTTAAGCATGCCTAAGTCTGGGTGCTCAAAAAGCCACAACACGATAAGTTTGGAAAATAATATGGACGATAAGTATAGATGTCGAGTCAAATTCTATGGGTCAAATTCTCCACGAGGGTATGCCCAAAATATGAAACATGAAGGTTCCCCTCCCAAAAAAATGAATCAACGAACACAGAGGGGATGCCCAAAAAATGAAACATGAAGGAGGGCGCTTGAAGGAACAAATGATGTGATCCCTATTGCAGTAGGGAAGGGAGAGGAAATATTATATTATGAATGATCTCAAGTTCGATGTGATAGCTTCGGGCTTGACAACTTGCATGAAGAAAAATGTGTATTGAGTATGTGTCAACACAAATGTCAAGAAGTAATGCTAGACTTAGTTCTAGCATTACTTGAGTGGGACAAATTCACATATAAAATATATGTCTTAAAGTCATTTTACGCTAAGATATATTTCTCTTGTGACTTGGGAAGAGGCCAAATAAAATATCAAAATGAAAAGTTAAAATGAATAAAAAAATGAAATTTGAACTAGAAAATTGTATAAATACGTAAAAACTTTGGTTAAAAGACATTGTTTGCATTGGTTTGCGTACAAGAAATTAAAAACCAATTACTAATACTCCCTTAGCCCGAAGGGTGGGGACTAATAATGGTACAAGGATGGGGTCATATGCCCCGCACACTCTTGAAAATATTTAATATAACTTAGATAGTTGAATATTATAATTTCTTGTGTGACGTTGATGACGTTGGAGTGACACCCAAATGACGAAGTAGGAATGGGAAAATATAGTGGACAAAAAGAAATAAATCCAAAGGTTTGCTACACATTGTTAAAATAAATTGTATTTGTCAGTCCCTTCCATTCGGGTTGTAGGGACTATAATAATCATTTTTTCTACTGCTATTAGTTTGGCACGGAAACCTATGAACTTTGATTGTTTTAAAGCTAATTTTTGGTGAATTTATACATTTTTCGCACTCTCATTTTATTTTTTAACGTAGGTTTTAACTTTGAGTCCTTATTGGCCTCTTCCCGAGGCACAACCCCGCTTTGTCCATGGATTCCTTACTTTAAAGCACATATTTAGGTATTAATTTTTCCCAAGTGAAGTAATGCTAGAAATGAATCTAGCATTACTTATTGACATTAAATGTTTAAATGTTTGTTCCATGCATAAACCCATAAACCATATCTCATAGTGCATTTTATCAACTTCCACCTACACAAGCATGCAAACTCTGCCACCAGCATGTAAATGTGTTGGTTTAGTTCTCTATCCTTTATAAAAGCACATGGTATGTTATTGAAGATAAAGCTAACTGAACCAATGCCTCATGTTTCTTCTTGCATTTTCTTTGGTTGTACAAGATAATAACTTTCTATACAATAGACCTCTAAAAAATTACAGCTCAATGACTGGAGATGGTGACTGATTGTTGTTATTGTTATGGGATTAATTGATAAATGCAGACATGAACAGATCTCCCTAGATCCACCTACATCTAGAACAAAACAGAATAGAATATGACGCTTTCCTTAAGATCTAACCATTGAGTTCACTATTTGACAAGAGATAAGAAACATACCATTTAAATATTGCTTCCTCCTACCATCATCATCCTAGTTCCACTCTGGCACTTCTGTGATATTGAATTTGCAAGGGAACACAAGCCAACCAAAGTGAAAGCAATATAATGAATTCAACGAGAACCTATGTATGTGATCAAGGAGTCATACAATAAAACAAAACAAGTTTTATGGGAAAGAAACATATCACATCATTATATTAAAATGAAAGTGGAGATTACGACCAAAGCCTTGATGTCGCATGGTCCCCTTTCGATGGCCCTTTGCTCCAACACACACACTTTCTCCAAATTTGAATGAAGAATATCCACAATGACTTGATGAACTGAAGTAGAATTCCTCATCCAATTCTTAGCCTATTCCACCTTAATCTTGTTAATGCTTGCTTACTAACTTCTTTTCTTAACCTTTTTCATGTGAGATCCCTCTTTATATAGGGGAAGGAGAGATGGTTGAAGATATTAGGATGATCCCACCAAATCAGAGAAGCAAGTAAGATCCAAACCATTCGGACACCACCTCATCTTCTAGAAGATACCCTTCTAGAACTTTAGTGAAACTTGACCTTTTCTTAGTCTTTTGACATCATCGCACCCTAGTATAGAGTAGTTTGTGGAGACGTCACAGGCCAGCTTTAGGGAAGGGGGCGATGATCAGGCATTGTCGCACCCTATGTATAGTGCAGCCTGCGATGACCTTTTTTCATAGGGTTTTTAGGAAGAGAAATCTAGTCACCTCTCTCATGGAAAAATATTCTTTTTTGGGAACATGAACAGACGTTTGTCAATGGATCATTGGGGTGACCAAAATAATGTGTAACAAAATTCCCCCCAAAGTATGCAGCTGGAACTCATGATAGCCGAAATACTTTGTAGAATGTGTGTGTCGGAAACAAGGAGCACACCAATCGGGAACCTACAAACAGTCAAGCATCAGCATAATAATATACCATTGTCTGAGGTAGGAATTCCCATACTCAAATTACAAAAATGTCAAGTGAGTCATGGCCACTAAATATACACTGTGGATCCATGTCATTGTGAACCAGCATAGCCACCAGGAATACACTGTGGATCTATGCTTTAAAACGACTCAAATTCGAACATAGCCACGGGATATACAAAGTGTATCTATGTGTCAATACAAATCATAAATAATTCATCACAGCTTGGATCAGAATGATGAGATCCAATGTCTTCATTTCCATCATCCCTAAGTATGAATCTAACCATGTGATTGTAGGGGATGAAGTCGAACATGGTAGAAACCACTTGATTACCGACCAATGATGAGAACCATTAACATGTGTGAGGGAAATCACCATTGATGTCAATGAATCCCAAGGTACCCTAGTACAATACAACAAATGTTAATAAATGAGTTGAAGTCGAACACTCAATGGAATCTCCCAATCAAGGGTCAATGATGTGAACCCATTGTTGGAAGCGAAGACACCTGCCATTGAGGCATGCATGATCTAAGGTACTAAATGATTTCTAAGTCTTTCTCCTGGATAATGAGTTGAAGTCAACAGGATAAGAATCATCACAGGAGGGCCTTAATGTATCCCCCATTAGTGACACGAAATAATTAACATATTTGAAGTAGATTAGAGTGTGAAGTGATTTGAAACTGACTCAAGGAAGGTCGAAATGGTAGAAAATTTATAACTGCATATGGTCGACTTGATAGAAAGATTATTCAGGTTGGACTTGTCTTGAACACATGAACGACACGACAATAGTATTGGAAGCATTGACTCAAGGAGGACCCAACATATGGACATGTATATGGTCAAACGAGAGACAAATGGATTTCCCAAACTAGATACAATGATGAAGGGGGGTGTCATGTTCAAGAGAGACTACTATTTCCACTAGCAAAAATACAGAGATATTTTCCTTTCCCAATTTTTCCCCCACCATTTCTGGTGAGTACCTCTTTATTTTTACACAAGTTTGAGGAGGATATCATATGCTTGTTAATGTAAGATCATCCTTCGGACAAGTCCCTCGAAGTATGTTTAATGAACCCTAAGAAGAAGTGGTTTGGTCCCATATGGGTCTTTCAATGTTTGTTTAATGAGTCCAAAGAAATAAAACTCAAGGGTTTTTCATGTTTAGAGAGTCTAAAAAACACTTAAAGAGAACTCCATCAGGTCCTTTTTCGTAAATTAATCCGACGAGACCGAAAAAGTGATAACCTACCACTCGTCAGATGTTTTCTTCAAATACTTTTATGAGCATGAAAAGAACAAGGTCGCTCGGAAATCTTTTCGTTTTTATGGAGCGTGAAAAGAGCCTAAAGGATACTCCATATGTTTCATTTTTTTTGTTACCATTACGAGTCTGAAAAATGGATAAAGTGTACTCAGTTACATTCTCATTGATTTACGAGCACGAGAAAGAACAAAAACTAAGCTCATAGTTTTTCCCTTAAAAACCCTAAAAGGATCTGTACATGTGACAAATGTATAAAAACAAACCAAAAAATGAATCATTGTTCCAATGTTTCACTCCTAGATTTTTCATATGCAAACAATGAACACTTTCAAAGTCATTAGGACTTTAGGGTTTATGAAAAATATATAAAATAATATAAATTATAAATGAAAAATTGAAAAAATCAATAAAAATGGGTAAAAACTTTATTTCACTATTCCATTTGTCATTTCACCCAAACCCTGCTCTAAAACCCCCTATTTACCTCGATATTCCACTACAGATTGTGAAGGGTACAACTAATCATTCGACGAACGGTCTCCATAGAACAAGTAATTTTCATCTCTTTCAACTTTTCATGGATCAAATTTTGTTTTTTGTTGGTTAAAAATGACTTTTTGAGTTAAGTTCTTAGGGCACCTATGTGCGAAGGTCATCGCAAGTGCCCTGTATCGGGTCGTACGATGATCTAAGATCATTGCAAGTGTCCCTATATCCAGCCTGTGACGACTCCGCACTATACAGATGCCTAGGCCTATGGCGTGCGCAATTCAAAAAGTGTTTTAAGATGTATTGCCAATAAAAAGTCTCCAGGGAAGAACATAAAGATGTTAATCTCTCTTTAATGTTCCATTGCAGGTTTTCCACAGTAAAAATGTTGGAATGGCATGAGAGAGAGCACAAGGAGGAAGACTACTTTTTCGGGAATGACCCGAGAATGGTAATGGCCCTCCGACAGTGTGGACTATTGAAATTCTTCAAAATCCAAGGTATGAGGGCCCAACTGAGATTACTCAAGTACCTAGTTCACATGTGGGATGTGAACGAGAAGGTGTTTCATGTGGGTGCTCACATTCTTATGATAGATATTGAGGATATCTACTTCTTGACCGAGCTATTTCGTCGTGGGTCTCAAATAATGCTTACAGGTAGCGGGGGAGGTGATGAGCCTATGAACCACTATATCAGTGCACATTGTGTGTCAGGTACTCAGAAGCATAGAAGTAAAGTCACTATAAGAGATGTATGAGAATTGCCTCTACGGACTATCCTCTATACCATCACATGCATGGAAGGGAGTGAAACTCCCCATATGGCTCTTCAGAGATATTTTCAGTATGCATTGGAGTGCATGGAGCCTCGAGTTTTCAACTGGTGTGAAGGGGTTCTCAAGAGTATGAAAAAACAACTGACCAAGTGCAGGAGTGGTGATATGAGATAGTTTGGATACAGGTTGATTTTGGTATCCTTCATCATAAAGAGGGTCCCATTTTTGCGTTTACAGGTAGAGTGGGGTATACCTTCCCCACGGGATCCGAGAATGAAGAGGTGGGTCAACCTCATGGCACAGAATGCATCTGGTCCCATCATTAGATATAACGATCTCTTCTTCAACTAGTTGAGAAATCATATGCTCATGGTCGATGACAACGCATATGCCAGATTAGAATTTCGAGGAGATCCAGACTTGAATCTTCCTGAGGGTTCCCAATGGGGGGACATAAATAAGAAAGACATTTTTCTTTTATAATGTTTTTGTGATTTTTAATCATATAAAATGTTTTTATGTTGTTTATCCGATGACTAATCAAATTCTCCTTGATGATGCAGACATGGGACTGTATCGTCCTCCCAGTTCATCCCCCATTCAGAGGAAATAGGAGAGAGATGACGTAGTAGGAGTAGCTGTTGTTGACCATGAGACCCTAGAGTAGAATCTAGAGGGACTCACGATGAACATCCCAGATGCCTCCATTGATGATATCTAGAGGCATTATCATCACCACACAGTGGGTGTATCTTCTTCCATTGGTCGACTGCTCTGTAGAGTAGCATGGGAATTTGCATGTTATAGCAAGAAGAATCCTTGATGATCTATTGTATATGAATCCATGTGCTTCACATTTTTGATATTTTGGTCTTCAGACAAAACACACTTTTTGTAAACTTATATCGTTATATATATGAGGCTTCTACCGGCTTACTTTTTGTATATACAAAGTGTGTTTGGATTTTATAAATGTCTCAAATATCTTTCTAACACATAATTTGCCAAAGAATCTATTAATTTATTTAGACATCTAGGAATGTGTTGATATTCAATGTAATCAAAATGGCATTCCAAGAGGCAAATTCATAAATATACCCTTAACAACGTAGGACTTCGAATGGAGTACACATTACTCAGCTGTAAGACTACTAACTGTGAATCAAGTTTTACAATAAGGTGGCGGATTCCAAGTGAAACAACATCAATCAATAATTTGATGACAACACTGTATTCCACGATATTGTTCGTTGCACGACCAAGGCAAACACCATGTAGACTAATCAATTCATCTGTAGGTGCATAGATTTCCCAAGCAACAGATGCTAAGTTCTGAGTACTACGACTAGCGCCATCAGCGAAGCCAAGGTAGGGTAGTGAATACATCGACATATGAAAATCAATCACAATGCAAGGTAAGCAGCTAAAGGTTGAAACCAAACAACAAAAAAGCACAAAAGAATATTATACACTAAAATACATGCACTCATGAAAAATGTCTTAAGCATAGTACTTCTTCAAGTAAATCCCATTTATGGGTTCACTCAAAGGGGTTCCATCATACTCAACCAACTCATAATCTCCCTTCTCCAACACTTTTTTGACAATATAAGGGCCCCGCCACATGGGCTTGAATTTACCGACCCCTAGCAAATCGTGATCTTTCTTGTAAAGAAGAACTAGATCAGATTCATAAAAAATGTGTGGCTTGACATGATTGTCGTATTGGGCTTTAACACATTTCTTCTGAGTTTCAATGACTAAGGTGGCATCACGACGGGGTTCGTCTAATTTCATCAAATACAAAAGACGTTCCTCTTCAGCAGAGGTGTTAGGGAGAAGTTCAACGACTAGTTTCAAAGATCGTATCTCGCATTAAATTGACAAAATTGCTTCGATACCATAGACTAGCTGGAAAGGTGTGAATCCCATGGCAGACTTAACAGATGTCCGATAGGCCCATAATGTTGAGAACAACATCGTGTGCCAATTTGTCTTATGAATTCCTATCATCTGTCGAAGCATAGTAATGAGAACCTTGTTGATTGCTTCAACCTAGCCACTATCCCATGGATAATAGGGGGTTGAGTTTTCATGGCGAAGACCCACCTTGTCAATAAGTTCAGACATCATTAAATTTCTAAAATGACTACTGTGATCAGTAACGATAGCTTGGGGGACACAAAATCTAGTAATGATATGATTGAATATGAACAATGCTGCAATTTTCCTAGTGTTATCAAATGTAAGCATCGCCTCTACCTATTTAGTGAAATAATCCACAACTACAATAATGTATCCATGCCCCCCGACCAAGTGAGGGTTACATTTCATGAAGTCAATTCCCATTTGGTGAATGGACCAACAAAAACTACAGGGTGAATAGGAGTAGGGTGAGATCTTATCTTGTTATTATAAGTTTGGCAATAATGACATTTCAAGATGGTAATAATGCAATCCTTAAACAAAGAAGGCCAAAAATAACTCACTTGTAAGATCTTTTGGGCAGTGGCATACCTAGACATATGACCTCCATGTGCTCCAGAGTGACAGTCATTCAAATCTTTCTCACCTTCATCATAGGTGAGACATTGTCGAAAAATCGAATCAAAACCACAATGGTAAAGGGTATCACCAAGGATGATGTATTGACAGGCTTGGTATCGTATACGATGATGATCAACACTAGAAATATCAGGCCATAAATTTTGAGTCTGGTGATATATGATGATATCTTTGTACCATACATCATCATAACTGATCAGAAAGAGGGATTCATCAGGTAAGGAATCCTCTGCCACATTTTTTGTCCCAGTGGAGGGAAGGTCACATATCAATTCGGAAAAAACCAAAGATTTCTTGGACTTAGCACATTCTAACTCCAAGTCAAACTCCTGGAGAATTACTATCCATTTGGAGTACTTTCCCCAAAGAAATTTTCAAGTGAGGATATGTTTCATGGGGCTGCAATTGGAAATAAATGTGGTCCCGCGTAATAAGATGTAGTGACGAAAACATTGGACAACTTGAACAGCTGCCAAGGCCAGTTTCTCCACATGTAGGTATTTGGTTTCGGTAGTCATGAGACTCCGACTCAAATAGTATATCAAGTGCTCATCATGTGAGTCATCCTCTTGAACTAAAACCATGGCAATGGTAGAGTCTGAAGCAGCTAAGTAGAGGAAATAATCTTGGCTATAGTTAGGGGGAAACAATAGTGGTGTACGGGTTAAGGCAAGTTTTAAAGCCTTAAAAGATTTGTTTGTAGTATCGTCCCATATGAACTCATAACCTTTGTTGAGTAGTCGAGTCGATCCTTTCTTTAATTCAACATAATTGGAAATGAATCGATGAAATTTTTTTTTCTTCCCTTGCAAAATTTTGAGTTGGCGTAGTATGGAAGGAGGAGGTAGATTAAGAATAGCCTCAACCTTCAAGGGGTCTACTTGAATCCCATGTATCGACACAATAAAACCAAGAAGTCATCTGAACTCCACAAAAAAAACACATTTGTGTGGGTTCAAACGTATGCGATAATAACGACAACGTATGAAAATGGCCCTTAAATGTGTCGGGTGATCTTGAAGATGCATGGAATGCGTCGGGAGATCATCAATATACGGTTGCACAATGTGCTTAATATCATGAAAATCACAAGACATAGCGCACTAAAAGGTTGCACCAACATTTTTGAGACCAAAAGGTAGTTTCCAATAAGCGAAGGTCCCCCAAGGGAAAATGAAAGCAGTCTTGTGTTGATCCGCTGGTAAAATATTAATTTGATTATAGCCAAAGAAATAGTCCATCAAAGAGAAGATTTCACTCCTGACACAGTCGTCAACGATCTGGTCAACGAAAGGGGTCAGGTAATTTTCCTTAGGACAAGCTTTATTTATGTCCCTATAATCTAAACAAACGCGGATGGTTCCTTGTTTCTTATTTACTGGAACGAGATTGGATACCCAATCAGTTAAAGCCACAAGATAGACAAAGCTAGGTTTAAGAGGTTTTTCAACTTCAATCTTGATAGCAACAACTTTACATGGATGGACTGGGTGAATTCTCTGTCGAATGGGTTTAGTGTCCGGATATGTCTTAATCTCATGCACAACAATATTAGGATCAATAACTAGCATTTCTTCATAACTCCAGGTGAAAACATCACAAAATTCTTGGAAAATGGATTTATACGTGTGGACCTCATCAGTAGAACATGAGGCCCCGATATGAACATTTTCCATGACACTGGGTTTAATTGATATGTTAAGAGGAACGGTAGGTGAAATGTTACTCAAGTTCCCTTCATACAAGACATTGTGTGTTGACTCATGAACTAAAGAAACAACAACAATGGTCGACGAAGTAAAAATCTGTTGGTAAATCTCTATGGTATCGTGCTCTAGGAAGAGGATAGAACGATGATGCCCATCGTCCCATGGAGTAACTTCCATAGACATGACTAAAATGATCATCTCATCAGTAGGAAATATCACGTGAAACAGAACTGGAGATGTATCACAGAGAGAAGGAGGAGAGGGGGTTGCTTATTGAATATCTTGATAGGTGGATTCGACCGGACTTAAAGGCATTTTATCACCATAACGAAGATAATCACCAGGGTCGGGTACTATCCATGGGTCATAAGAATTAGGGGTTTCACAAACGGTGGTGGAGATCATGTTAATCGAAGTGACAAAAGGAGGAGATATATCAAGTGGTGGGATTGGAAATGTACCCATCAAGGTTGAATCTTTTAAAAGACCCACGTTGACATTCTCATAACAGGGAGGTGTCTTCGAGATGAAAGGAACATTGCTAGTACGAGAATCATAATTAAAGAAGGTCAGTTGGTCAACAATAACGAAATTTCCTTGGTGCGGGAAATGTATCACAAGGAAAAGGGTAGACACAACTACACACATGGAATCGATCCAACCACGACCAAGTAGAATATTATAATTAAGAGGTGCATTGAAGACCTCAACCTCTACATTGACCGATTTACCTTCCAATGTAATAGACAATGAGGGAAGAACACTGTAAGGTTTAAAAACTGTACCATTGAAGGCCTTAAGGGTATTGTATGACTCGGTGAGGGAAGAAGAGCCAGTGGATTTCCAACAAGTAACATACATAATGCAAGTCGAGGCTCCTTCATCAATAACAATTCTACAGATATTATTTTTTTCAACAACAACTTGGATCTGAAAAGCTAACTAAGGAGGAAGCCTTGGAATGTGATCTTCCAAGTCAAATATTATCAAATTGGTGTTGGTAGGGTCAATTCCACCAATGGCCTTTAACAACACCTTTCATTGAGCAGCACAACTTTGAAGGACCTAGAAATCTGACATAGCAAAGGGTGTTTGCGCAAGGTCTTCTACAATACTGTAGTTTTGGGCAACACATGCATGAGGATTAAACGAGGACTTTCAAACAATTCCCTTGGGAGGAGGGCGAAGAATTGTATCGATGCCCGATCACTTGAGATGAAGAGGACCATTTGGAGGTGAATTTAGGGGAGGAGTTTGAACCAACAAAGGTGGTATATCATCAACTTTCTCCTTCGACGAAGAGTAATATTTGGCTCAAGTTGTGATGGAAACTTCTTTCTTCCTAGAGTCACCATTACACATAAGGACATAAGATGAGGTAGAGGGAGAGGGTTGGTTAGGAATGACCAATTGAGCCTGTTGATGAGAAGGAAACGGTTGTGACAAGATGAAAGGTGTAGAGGGCTTCTCGGTCCCTTGGAGGAACTTAGTAACCTCATCACGTCATGGACAATATTTCGTACAATGGTTGTCACCACAAATAAGACAAGGGTAACGAGGATTATGTTTATCGTTCTCATCAGTGGGTTGCATTTTGGCTTTATCAGATGGTTGATTGTTATTTTTTTCCTCCTTATTCTTACCCTTCCCTTTCTTTTTATTTTGATTTTTATCGGTAGGTGCAGATTGAACCGAATTAACTTCGACGGTTTTGCTGGCAGAAGGAGTAGAAGTAGGATCATTTTGTACATTAGGAGTAGTAGATTTGGGATTGGTCTGACTTGCGTGTGCAAACTGAGTCTCCACATGAAAGGTGCCAATCACACCATCAACAACATGAGAAGTTGTTGAAGGTGTTGAGGTAGGGTTTGTGGAAGGACGAGGAGCATCAAGGATCAAATCGTAAAGCATCCCCGTTTGAAAATAAACGAGATCTAAATACTAAGCACGAATAATTTCCTTCTCTTCATTGAAGACACCTCCCATGGAAACATCACGGCAAATAGGCCCAATGAGTGATTTGGTAAACCACTCAACCAACAATTGGTCAGTAAGAGAAACTTTGATCAAGCGTCTTCTCCTCCTCCACTCATGAATGTGATCAGAGATATGAGTGGATGCAAACTGTTTAAAAGAACTCAAAATTTTGGTTCCTGTCTCATATCGAATGTGTCAAAAAGGCCATGGCTAGGGTGTTAAAATCATTAAATAATCCTTGTGGTAACTCAATGTACCATTTTTCTGCCAAACCCGTGAGAGTTCATTGGAAAATTAGTAATCGTAGGGAGTCATCTATCAATGAGTTGGATGAGCACCAAATATGAAAATTCATTACATGATTATTCAGGTCTTCTCTCGCTCGACCATCAAATTTAAGAATTTCAAACGGTAGTTTGGCCGGTATGACGAGCCAATAAGGTGAGTGTAGAATAGGATCATTCAAAATCCTAGACAAATCTGGTAAATCCAAATTGGCCAAGAAAGGAAACTGTCGGTTCACTTGAGGAAACTGGTAGTTCTGGGGGGGAAGCCTCGTATTTATACCAGTAGGACCATAAGAAATCTATAGGTAATTAGACAGTCTTGACAGATTCAGCTGTGGAGGATTTTGAGGCAGATAGCCCACATGATTGGGTTGATTAGGTATGTTTCCTTGAAAAGGAACATTAGATTGAAAGTTTTGACCCCAAGTAGGATTCAAAGAACTTGGATACGGCTGACCGAGGTTAGGGGGCAAAAAAGAATTGACTTGAGGATGTTTCCCCCCAAGAGGTTGTTGATTCCCTTGGAAAGGAAGATTCCAAGGTTGAGATTGTAACACATGGATGTGTTGTCCATAAATCGGGTTATGACAAGAATCTGAAAACCAGAAGTGAGAGAAGGACCGATGCCTCCAACTAGATTAGAGCCACCAGGGCCGAGAGGATTATATCCTCCTAACAAAGGTGGATGAGGAACGTACATCCCTCTAGAGAGAACCTAGGCAGGTGTAGGAACAAATTGACTCGCAACATTATACCCAGGAGGAACAAAGAGTCCAAACCCTCCAGATGGGTTCTGGGTAGGTATAGCAATGGAAGTATTCAAATATCTATACCCAGGAGAAGTGATGGATTTGATCTAGGTGGAGTTGGTGTTCCAATAGGAGCTTGAGAGATAACCACATTTCCGGTAGAAGTTGTGGTAGCTTGTGGGACCATAATAGAATGGGCCATCTGGAGAGGAAAATTCGAGTGAGAACCAATCAACAATTGGTCTGGGACAACAGTGACACTACTGGTAGTACCAGTAAAATGGTATAAAGGTACCGTATAGGTAACAAATGTCTCAGGCACTTGCGATGCCATATGTTGATCAGGAATCACTCTTAGGTTGTCGTAAAGATCACGTATTTTCAAGGGAACGAAACTAGGATTAGAAGCTCCAACAGTGTGAGCTGGGGTCCTAAATGATTCACTGTGAAAAAGTAGATCCTCTACTCCAGATCCTATGTTAGGTCTAGTAGGAACTTCAGTATTCTCAACAACAATAATTTCTCTTGACGAGTTCATATGAAGCAGATGCGGATCTCGTCTAATACTCAATAACAGATTTGGGAGAAGTCACAAAGACTATAAGGAATTCGAAACAATTTGAAATACTTCCAAAGAGTGTGTTCTTCCAACTTCAGAAGCTACTTCATTATTGACTACTCCCTCGGGAGAGCCTTCAGGTGAATTAGGAAGAAAAGGGAGATAGCCTTCCAGATCTTCCAGGGGTAGCCCTTGCATCCTACATGAATGACGAAGGTCTATGTTGGCTGAACCAAGTAAAGAATGGAAAACATCTATGGCCAAGTAAGGAAGCAAACAACACTCACTAATAAAATCTAGAAATCAAACCAAGCAAACAAACCTTCTTATTCTGAAGTCACTAGTTGGTGATGAAATCCAACGTCATGAAATAAAGACAATAAGGGGCTTGGATAAAGCAGGTGGAAAATTTATGTTGACGACATGCTTAACAGAATTACACCCTAGTGCAATCTCCCACACATAATCGTGGGTATACCCTCCAAGGAGCTCGAGTGAGTTTGGACAATGTTAATTCCAGGTACCGTGAAGACTTGCCCCTCCACAATCACCTCGTGTAAATACCCTAGAGAGATAGGCTACTAAGGTTACCAACTACAATAGTGATGCCTGGGGAAACAATCGAAAGTCCGATCCACACGCAAAGGAAGGGTATCTAGCTCGAAATCAACTCAAGAGGCTACCACACATAATCATGGGTAGACCTTCAAGTGACCCCCAATAATACATGCAATCTCTACACCAAGACCAACAAAGCAGGGTGAGTAACTATGTCGGTCCTAATGCGACCTCATGATTGACCCTTGTGTTAGAAGGGCTTCCCAAGACAAAATGTAGCAATTGGGTTTGAAATATCCCTATCACAAGATACTATTGTGTGGTTTTATGCTTTGGAGAGTGTGCCTTACAACCTATTCCAAAGCGCTATCCTAGCTAATGTTGGTGAAAAAGATCCCTAGAAAATAAAATTTTGATAATAAATTTTAAATTTACCCATGTATTTTAGAGGTTGTTGTTTACTCAAAAGGGAGACGGAAATGAAAGTGATGAATTTGTGACCTTGACCCAAGAAAATGAAATAAGAGATGAATGTCCAATTTTCAATTCAATGAACTCTAATTATAGTAGGGAGAAGGTATTTATTTGAAGTACAGAAACTACGAATTGCAATTTCTTAATTTCAAATGGACACAATTCCAAACAATCATGACCTACACAATTTTTCAATTCTTCTCTTTAACAAATATTTCGAATGTAAAAACTTTCTTATGGAAGATTAATAAAACGAATAAATGAATTCAATTCTTCCTTTCCAAATCAAAATCAGATATGTAATGAAGAAACGAAAAATGTAATCAACGAAAATCAAGACATTCACAACACAATTCCCAAATCAAACTCGTAATATACACAAAAATGAAAATGATAAGAAAGTTTTTGTCAAATACAAACAAAAAGTGTTTCTCAACCAACATAAAATTTGATAAGTGAAATCAATCCAAAACTCTAAATAAATCAAAAGACCCTTTGTCAAACAAGCACTCAGATAAAGAACCCGAGATTATATCCTTGAGACAAAGATTAAAAGCAAAAAACTTGCAAAATCACAAAGAAATACTTTCAATCACTGAGAACCAATCACAAGCAAGCTTTAGACTCATGAATCAATCAAACATTGGCATCAAAAGTCCACCCCAGGCCTCTGAGGCAAATCTGGGTGGAAAAAGATAAATTGACCCACTCCAACAAAATCTGCAAGAGTCATTGTAGGCTGGGTATAGGACACGGTGCGATGATCAAAGGTCATCACAGGATGTTAGAAGATCACAATGCGACGTCGTCGCACTGGATTGGTCAAGAAGAGTGCGACGTATGAGGGTCGTTGTAGGCTACCAGTGTGGTGTAGTGCGACGATCTATGTAAATGAAGAAAAAATGGGAGAAAGGAAAAAAACATTAATGAAATTCTAGACCCAAGCAATCTAGATGGATCACCCACTGACTCAAAGAATGAATTCAGTCAAAGGAAGGTAGGCCAAAATAAAATGGGAAGCAAAAAATAAAAAGTAAGTTGTATCCCCAGTGGAGTCGCCAAATTTTTTATGGGATTAATCGGTAAATGTGGACATGAACAAATCTCCCTAGATCCACCTCGATCTAGAACAAAACAAAACAAATATGACACTTTCCCTAAGCTTTAACCATTGATTTCACTATTTGACAAGAGATAAGCAACATACCGTTTAAAAATCTCTTCCTCCTACCATCGTCATCCTAGTTCCACTCTGGTGCTCCTATGATATTGAATCTGCAAGGGAACACAAGCCAACCAAAGTGAAAGCAATATAATGAATTCAATGAGAACCCATTTATGTGATCAAGGAGTAATACAATAAAACAAAACAAGTTTTATGGGAAAGAAACATGTCATTGCATTATATTAAAATGAAAGTGGAGATTACAACCAAAGCCTTGATGTCGTAAGGTCCCCTTTCGATGGTCCTTTGCTCCAACACACACACTTTCTCCAACTTTGAATGAAGAAGATCCACAATTACTTGATGAATTGAAGTAGAATTCCTCATCCAATTCTTAGCCTATTCCACTTTAATCTTGTTAATGCTTGCTTACTAGCTTCTTTGCTTAACCTTTTCCATGAGAGATCATTCTTTATATAGGGGAAAGAGAGACTGTTGAAAAGATTAGGATGATCCCACCAAATCAGAGAAGCAAGTAAGATCCAAACCATTCAGACACCAGCTCATCTTCTAGAAGATCCCCTTCTAGAACTTTCGTGAAAATTGACATTTTCATAGTCTTTTGACATCGTCGCACCCTAGCTATAGAGCAGCTTGTGGAGACATCAAAGGCCAACTTTAGAAAAGGGGGTTGATGATCAGACATCATCACACCTTCTGTATAGTGCAGCTTGCGATGACATTTCTTCATAGGGTTTTTAAGAAGAGAAAGCCAGTCACCTCTCTCATGGAAAAATATTATTTTGGGGGAACATGAACACATGTTTGTCAATGGATCACTGGGGTGACCAAAATAATGTGTAACAATTTCTTCCTTGGTTGTACAAGTTGATAACTATATATACAATAGAGATCTGAAGAATCATAGAGAAATGACTAGAGATGGTGACTGGTTGTCGTTGCTTCGTTGGTTGTACAAGATAATAACTATCTATACAATAGAGCTTTGAAACATAATAGAAAAACGACTAGAGATGGTGACTCATTGTTATTTCTTCATTGATATTGCTAGATATGGACTCGATTATGTTGCTTGGTTGTTATTGCCCGGTGTAGCTAGAATCTGATCCTTATGCATTTTACAGTAATTCTAGTCTGGATACATGGCAAGTATCAATTTTACTCATTAGAATGAAACAAAGAAGTACACAATTTTTGTGAAGATATTCAAGGAATGGCTTTGAATTTAATTGATTTTGTTGCTTCAATTATTGTTTTCACTTTCGCAAATTGTTTATTTTTTTTCAGAATTGTTCAAAAAGTGTTCAAAATTGTTCAAGAAGACATCAAATTTATAGAAAGTTATATCTTTAAGTATAATATGTCCATACCTTGATTTTTTTATTTTTTCCTTGCAATTGAACAATTTGTGTAGATGATCAGTGTAGCTCTATTTCTTTGATTAAGATATGGTTTAACTACCTTCAATGTTGAACTAGTAGCAGTAGTAGTAGTAGCACGAGAAACAATTCCTTGCAGCCTTGTGTCAATCACATCAAATCTGCAAAGACTCAGATTGTTAGATGGACTATTTTTTTTGTTGCAATGCTACAATATCTCTTGTATTAAATCTTATTGACACTATGCTTGTTTTGCTTCACTAGATTCCCAGACTTCCTCTTTGGTGCCAAGAATTTTTCTGTACTACATTCATCACAATCATGACCATGACCCCAATCTTGTTCATAAATGTATTCTTCGTTCTTCTTTTCCCCATATCCCATACTTACTCAAACCATGACCTATCGTTCATAAAATGTATTCTTTGTTCTTCTTTGCCTCGTATCCCATATAGAGGATCCCTCTGACCTGCAACTTTTCAATCCACTCATTGAAATGGATGGATTTCTTCCCAGGGCCCCCCAGATAGAGTTGTTGGACAACAACAGGGACAAAAAAAGGGATACGATGAATCTCATCACCAACGAATCTACATTCAATCCAACTAAAGAGAAAGAGGCATTCTAAGTCCCGAAGTGTTTCATTGATTTATAAAGTGCTAACGCTACCCATGACTAAATCCTATACTACCTCTTTAAATAAATATCACAGTTGGATAAATCTAGTAATTGAGTCAATCAAAGAGCACCCAAAGAAAGCAAGGTTATAAGGTTATGACACATGCATGTACTCCTTTATCTCGAAAGCTAGGGACTTCAACTCTTTGTAGTGAGGCTGGTCTAACTGAACTCGTTGTAGTGAGACTGGTCATATCTTTTGCGACTTGCAATGAGAGGAGGTAGTGACAAACATTTTTTTGAAAGCTTCCAACTACTTTTACAATGATCATCATAACATAAGCGAGCCCCACTAGAGATATTACTGTGCAGAGAAAAGAAAGAATAATAAATATCATGATTTCACTCATTGTCATTGTGGAATTTCATATAATAGGTCCACTATAGGTAAATTATTTGTTCCAACCTCTAATACCATTCCTCCCTCATTAATCTTATAGGTGCAATATAAAAAAGACCAAATTTTGTTGAGTTTGTGGTTGAACGTAAGCTAAAAAAAGACGTTTGAAAATAATTTCATATGTGGCTCCATCTTTCACTCTGATTGAAATCAAAACTCAGAAGAGAGTGTTTGTTGGCCATAATACCAAGCAGTTGGGACAAAGCTGGTGATTTATTCTCATGGTGAAGGAATCACTATTTCTTTTCTATCCTTACTATGTTGTACCTTACTTGGTAGCCATCCTATGCATAACCTGATAAAGAGTCTACGGAAACCAGTCTACAATAACCAGGCAACCATGCATGGAAGTTGGGTGAGTACATTGGATTTTGGTTTATCCTTAGCACTCTTAAAAGATGGAAGATTGAACCCAGGTGAGTGTATTGCATGCAAACCAAGTGGAGTCGATGCACAGACATCATGGAGGCAAAACTAGGTGGAAGTTGATGCACGACTATCCATGAACTTTTTCTAAATATCCAAATCATGTTCACGTGTGTATATTGAAACACATAGCATGTTTCACCAAAGTTGGTTGGAAAGCCAAAGTTATTGGTATATGTATTGTTCACTAGTCTCATAGACTTGTTCTTATTAAAGTTACGTTGGATTTCAAAATTGGGATGTCATCTGATATGAACGAGGTCTACTTGTGGGTTAACTGTCATCCCTATGTAAAATCCTTGATTCTTGATCGATTTGTGACCACCGATTGTGAGTCTGGAATGTAAGAATAGAGGGGGTCGATATTTATATTTTATTTTTACCTGCAATGATTTTGATAAATGCCTGTGGTTTTCGTGTTCTGGGTTAAAGACGTATAGTTCTGGGTTCAAGGTGCGTTCGGACAATTGTAATTTTCTCTTTTAAGAAACCTTGAAGCCAAGGTGTAAAAGAGTACATAATCTGGAATGGTGCTCGACACACCAGCGTACTTGACGCCTTGAAACCCTCAGTATTATCTTAGACGCTACTTAAGTAGCGATATTATGGATCATTTGTGAGTCCATCCCATGTGAGTGTTGTAAATTTTTTGCGACATCCACTGATTTTATTTGATTTATGCTTTGTTTTTCCTTCGATTGATTTGCTTAAAATTTATTAATGATTATTTAGATTTAGATCTATGTGTTACATAGAAACACATCTCTATTTAATATATTTTGTACTTGAGCTTTGAAGGTTGTACATGTGATCGTAGCCATAACTTATTATATTCAAAGTTGTCTTCCATTTTATAAGTTTCTATATTGTGACAAAGCAAAACAACAAGCTAATCTACCTTCTGCGCAGGGACTTGTTTCTCCGCAACCTCCCTTATTTATGTATCATATCCCACCCAATTTACGAAGTGAAAATGGACACTCAAACCCAAAAATGCAATAAAAAACAAAGGTTTAGAACATAATGTTTCAAATAAATTGTATTTATTTATGAACATATCACGGAAATTACATATAGTAATACTTCCCTAAACGATACATTGTGATATAGGGGCTATTATTGGGATAGTTACAAGCTTCAAAATATGCGAGTTTATAATAGTGAGGTTTGTATTGTCTCACGAATTAATCAGAAATTAAATTTATTAACTAAAAAAGGTTTGAGTGGTGATGTAGCATTTAAAATTAATATTAAAATTTTACATTTAATTTAATTATTTATTTGTTTTTACGTGTATGTTTCTATATGATATATGTAGTTGTAAAGAGAAAATATTAACTAAAAAAGGTTTGAGTGGTGATGTAGCATTTAAAATTAATATTAAAATTTTACATTTAATTTAATTATTTATTTGTTTTTACGTGTATGTTTCTATATGATATATGTAGTTGTAAAGAGAAAATATGTAGATGTAAAAAGAAAACAATTATTATTAATGTTGAGTAAAATTGTAATTTATAATTTTATATATGAGAAAACAATTTATTTGTTATAAAATAGTTATTATAATAATAATATATTTTTAAGGTCATCATGAAATATCAAATTGGTGTATGAAACCCCTTTGTTTGTAGGACAAGAGATTCTCTCCGTTCAATGATTTGATTGGTATGGAGGTATGCATACCCTACTTCTTTCTAGATTTGAACTTGTGACCTCTTAAGAGGAAACACATGTTCTTAACCATTAGGCCCACTCATGTTGTAACCATTATTAATGCTGAGTAAAATTGTCAGCTTATAATTTTATATATGAGAAAACAACCAACTTGTTATTTTCTTCTTATAAAGATATTCTATGAATCAAAACTCTCTCACATACATATTCTTTTTTATGATTCTTTTCATAACTTAAACTCTTATATTATATTATATATTAAATATTAAATAAAAGTTGTTTTATAAACATAAAATATGTAGATGTGAAGATAAAATAGTTATTATTATAATAATAATAATTTATTTTTAAGGTCACAGTTAAGTTAACGATTTGACTGGTAAAGTCTACAGAGGTATACATACCCTAAACGTGTGACTTCTTAGGAAGAAATACATGTTCTTAACCATTAGACCCACTCAAGCTGTAACCATTACTAATGCTGAGTAAAATTATCAACTTATAATTTTATATATGAAAAAACAACTTACTTGTTATTTTGCTATTTTATTCTTATAAAGATATTCTAGGAATCAACACTCTTTACATACATATTCTTTTTTTATAATTATTTTCATAACCTAAACTTTTTTATTATATTATATATATTAAATATTAAATAAAAGTTATACGCTGGAAAAAACATTTAAAATATATTCTATATACTAATTAATTGATAGTGAAAAGCAACAAATCGAATCTTCAAATAAATAGATTTCGAATCTTCAACTAATGAGATTTGAGTTCCAAAATCATTATTTGAGTTCCCAAATAGATTGGGATTGCTTTTGTTTAAATTTCAAGGACATATTTTATTTCTTTGTTGAAATATTGCCTAAAATACCATACACAAGATAGATGAAACTTATAAATGTGTTGATTAAGTTTGAAAAACTAAAATATCTTTTAAATAAATATATTGTGTAATTATGTTGTGTGGAGGGGATTTAAGAAATCGAATCTTCAAATAATGAGATTTGAGGTCCAAAATCATCATTTGAGCTCCCAAAGAGATTGGGATTGCTTTTGTTTAAATTTCAAGGACATATTTTATTTCTTTGTTGGAATATTGCCTAAAATACCATACACTAGATGAAACTTATAAATGGTTTGATTAAGTTTGAAAATTAAAATATTTTTTAAATAATTATATTGTGTAATTATGTTGTGTGGAGGGGATTTCTAAATACTAGTACTAGGAAGATTTGTAATTTTTTTTATTTTTAATATGAAGTTAATGCACGATATTTAAAAAAAATATTATGATGGTCATAAATAAATATTTCAATGTCCACCTTAAGTAAAATAGTTTCTTTCTACATCTTAGTGGGAGGATGTGGGTAATTCTTTGAATGTTTATCATAGAGTTTACAATGTGGCATTTAAAAAATATTAATGACAAAAAAAAAATTCCAATCTCACGTATACATAAAATATTTCAATGTCTACCTTAAGTATCATATTTCGATTTGAGTGTGTAGGCATTCAATTTTTCTAATTAACACTTCACCCATCATGAGAGATACATAAAGATGAAATAATATTAGAAAAGAGTGTTGGATTAAAATTTATAAGGTGAAATTTTCTAGCCGTTATAAAATAGAAAAAAATAATAAAAGAAACACTTTGTAAAATGACCAAAAAGAGCATTAGTAAGAAATTAGTGGTTATTAATTACAAAATAATAAATTAGAATCATATGGGGAGATGAAAATAAAATTTATTAAATGTAATAAAGTGGGGACGATTAATGGAAAATAAATTAAATAAGAAATCAATGTGTAAAAATAAATAAAGCAATAAAATGAGAAAAAAATGAAATCGTTAAATTTATAGACGGATATTCTAGGAAAATATAAGGAGGTAAAAGGTTAAAAAGGAGGAAAATTAATAAGGGGATTTAAAAGTCAACTATAAGGTAAATAACCTTTACAAAAATCAAAGATAAGGAGAAAGCTTAATGATTAAGATGATGTATGGTGGACTTATAAGCATGGCTAAGATTGTAATCATCTTCATGATTAAAATTATTAGCATGTTTTTCAATTTCTAGAGCTTGTTAAATGATACGAGATGTGTTGTACCCAACTCCCATGTTGGGCACATCACTAACCAAATAGGCAGAATACATAAAGTTGATACTAATTTAATATGAATGCATCCACAAAACCTAACCAAAAATAATTCATGTGACTAACAACAATTTTAAATTTGTGAATGTGTATTATTTAAGCATGCATAGAAACATTCAATCACTTAAAAAACATATTAAAATGAAACATTTACACATAACACTTAACAATAAATAACACAATGATCAAAACACTTATCTTTTAAAACATTTTATGCAACTAACTCTAGATGATCAACGTTCCACCCAACCATAGGCTATGTTGCACTAATTATATTTGCAACAAGTTGTTCGACAACACATGTATTCCAACAAAGGACGAACACCTTCAGTAACCACTCACATAACCATATCAAAGATCAACACACCGATGTTTTCACGTGGTAAAACCCCTACGGAGAAACATCAACGACCCCAACCAACGCGGCCACTTGGAGCAGCTTATTAATGCAAAGAAAAAGATTACAGAGAGATTTTACAAGAGAGTTTCTCACAATCGATTATCGACAAATGGCCCTCCATGCTCTTTAAATAGAGATCGTGGACCAATCGGGTGTTAAGCCATAGATCAATGGTCGTTAAGATCGAGGAGATTATGAACCGTCGAATCACTCTATGTCGGGAGCATATAATGATGGTCGGATTCCCTAACTACAAGTGCATACTAATGAATACTAAAGAAACACACTAGAAAACACACTTTTACCTAACGACAAAATAGACCAAGTAGATCTTAACTAACTCCTAAGTTTCTAAATATCCTAACATCCCCCCTTAAGAACAACTTGGGATAGGATTGAAGGACTTACAATAGTGACACAATAGGAGAAGGAAGGAGGAACTAGAGCCTATCCCCCCTCAATGACAACTTCCTAAACTCCTAACATAGATCGAAGTTTGGAAAACTTCGCTTCTGTAAGAGACTTTGTGAAAATGTCTGCAACTTGATCTTCTGTAGGGAAAAAGAGCACTTCAATAACTTGATCATGAATGAGCTTTTTGATGAAGTGCATGTGTATCTCAATGTGTTTTATACGCTGATGTTGAACTGGGTATTTAGCGAGCTTGATGGCACTCTAATTGTCACACCAAAGGCTAGTCGGATGACGGTGTTGGAATCCAAACTCTGAAAGGATCTATCGAAGCCACAGGGCTTCTTGACTTGCATTTACTGCTACTCAGTACTCTGTTTTTTCTAAAGAGAGTGAAATAGCCTATTGTTTCTTATAGGCCCAAGTGACAGGTCCTGAACCAAAGCTGAAAACATAACCTACAGTAGACTTCCGATCATTAGGGTCGCTGACCCAATCTGAACCAGTGAAACCAACCAATAAAGGAGTCCCCCCCTGAGCTATAATGTATCCCGAACTGAATTGTACCATGAACATAGCAAAGTATCCTTTTAGATGCTTTCCAATGGCTTTCATGGGGCGTTTGCATATACTAAGCAACAAGACCAACAACAAAGGAAAGATCAGGACGGGTATGATTCAAGTATAAGAGGCTACCAACAAATTGACGGTACAGGGTGGCATCAACTTCAGGAGAAGTACAGGTGGCAGTAAGCTTGACTCCAGAATGGAAGGGAGAAGGGGTTGGTTTACAATCGTCCATGTGAAAGCGACAAAGAAGGTCACAAGCATACTTAGACTGGGAAAGAAAAGTTCCTTCATTGGTTTGTAAAACTTGGAGGCCAAGGAAATAATGCAAAAAGCCTAAGTCTGTCATTTCAAATTTCATCTTAAGGTTGGTTTTCACATGGTTTAAAAGTTTTGAGTCACTACCAGTAAGGATAAGGTCATCAACATAAAGGACACGTATTATGAGATGGATTCCTACTTTCTTGGTATAGACATTAGGATCGGAATGGGATCTAGAGAATCTAGTCGCAATAAGAAAGCTGTCCATTTTGGCATACCAAGCTCGAGGAGCTTGCTTGAGACCATAAAGAGATTTCTTGAGGAGACAAACAAGGCTAGAGTCATTCTGGACATAGCCAGGAGGTTGTTCCATGAGGAATTCTTCTTGCAAATATTCGTGAAAGAAGGCGGATTTAACATCCATCTGATGGACCTCCTATTTATGTGAGGAAGCAAGGGCAAGAACAAGGCAGATGGAATTCATTTTTGCTACAGAGGCAAAGGTTTCATTATAGTCAATTCCTTCAACTTGGGAAAATACTTTGGCAACTAACCGAGCCTTGTGTCTTTCAACACTTCTATCTGATGCATACTTAGTTCTGTAGACCCATTTTCATCTAACAAGTTTTCTTCCTTTTGGAAGAGGTAAAAGTTCCCAAGTATCATTTTCCATTAAAGAACGATACTCTTCATTCATTACTATATCCCAATCTGGATGACCTAAAGATTCTGCAAATGTCTCTGGATCATGAGTTTCTGAAACTTGAGCCAAAGGAGAAGAGGCTCGCTGGAACTGTGAACGTGTTTGATGTTAATCAAAAGGATCACCAACAAGATCACCAGCTGCTTTTCGTGTTGAATGGACCCATCTCGGAAGCGGTCGAGCTAGTGTTGGTTCAGGTTCAAAGGACTCATCTGGAGGAGGGTGAGCAGGCAGAGGTGGATTTTCATCATCACTGTCATCATCTGAAGAAGAAACCAGATCATAAGAAGGCACAAACGCCGAATTAGGCTCACAGGCTGAAGAAGGCACAATTGTCTAATTAGGCTCGTAGGCCAAAGAAGGCACAAATGTTGAATTAGGCTCACAGGCCAAGATATTTTCATCAAATTTATCATCTCTTATAATAATAATTTCATTACAATGTGATTGAAGAAGTCTGTAACCTTTGACATATTCAGAATAAACAACAAATATACACTTCTCACTTTTAGGCTGCAATGCTTTCCTTTTCTCATCAGGAATGTGGGCCCATGCTATACTGCCAAATACACGGAAGTGACTTACATATAGTTTAATTTTAGTCCAAGCTTCTTCTAGTGTCATATTTTTAAGAGCCTTTGTGGGAGTGCGATTTACTATGTAATTTTCACAGTTGATGGCTTTCGCCCAATACTTTAGACTTAATCCCTTAGATTGGATCATACAATTAGCCATTTCTTTTAATGTGCAGTTGTTTCTCTCAGCAACACCATTTTGTTGTCATGTATATGGAACAGTGTGTTGCATTTGGATTCCCTCTGTAGTGCAATAATTTGTAAAATTATTGTTCACATATTCGCCTCCATTATCTGTTCTTAACCTTTGAATTTGATGTCTAGATTGATTTTCTACAAGGGACTTGTAGGCCAAAAACTTGTCAAAAACTTAACTCTTAAGTTTTAAGAAGTAAACCCAGGTACGTCTGGAAAAGTCATCAATGAAAGTTAAGAAATACTTGCACCCAGAAAAAGAAGGAGAAGAGAGTGGACCACACAAATCACTATGAACAAGCTGCAAAGGACCAGAGGCGGCACATTTTTCAAAATTGTCCCGATGATGTTTGCCAAGAACACAACCGGCATAAAAACCATCTCTGCATGAAACAAGAGGAATAATAGTCACCATTTGTTGATTACATAGTTGTTGCAATGAGTGATAGTTTAGATGACCAAACCGCTCATGCCAAAGTTTGTTCAAGTCGTCGCTATGAGCAATAAAAACTGATTAAAAAGATGATGACCCAAAGTTTTCAAACCTATACAATCTGGTAATATCATCAGCAATTCCAGTTGCAAGAACATGATTAGGATCTTTTAGATCCTTGATTACAACTTGCTGAGGTGAAAACTCTACGACTTTACCTTCACCTAAATGAGTGATTTGATATACTGATAGAAGGTTACAAGAAAGACTTGGAACACATAATACATCATTGAAATGGCCATTTTCTACTTGTACTGTTCCAGATCCTTCAACACTAAGAGATCTATCATCACCAACAAATATTTTCTTGGTGTTACATTCATTTAGAGTAGAAAATATGTCTCTATCCTTAGCCATATGATAAGATGCTCCAGAATCAATAAGCCACTTATCAGAAGTAGAAGTAGAAGGTGTATTGAAGGAGAAACCAGAAGCAAAAAGTGCATTTCCATGAGAAGAAGAAGAAGAAGTAGGATTAATACTGATGTTGTGCTTCTTCATCATTGCTTATAAAGATGTCATCTTCTTGAAACATTTGGACTCATCATGGCCATCTTTATCACAAAAGTTGCAATGTCTGTTAGTATTCTTATTTTTATATTTTTCTCCTTTGTCTCCATTAGGAGAAAAAGTTGTTTGAGTGGGTTTGGGACCCTTATATTGCTTTTTGTTGTGGCGAGGATGTTGCTTCTTGGGATTCTTGGGTTTATCTTTTTTATGGACAACTAAGGCTTTGTTGGAGGCACCTGCAGTGCTGATCACTCCAAGTTGTACTAGCTTATCTTGCTCTCTAATCAAAGAATCACAAAAGTTCTCAAGACTGGGTTTTTGATAAGCTGCCCCTACAGCCTCTTGTATGGCATAAAAGGTAGACACAAACACAAAATATGCACTACCTAGCTTAGAAAGAATAAGATAGATGCAACAATCTTCGTCTATCTTTATCTTACATTCTTCACATAAAGTTTTGAGTGTTTTAAACTTAGATAGATAGTCTTCAATGCAAGAAAAATCACTTGGACTCAAAGTTAGTACTTGATTTTCTAACTGTTGTGCTCAAATAATATTGTGTTTACTAAACACAGATTCAATCTTTTCCCAAGCTTCTTTGGGTTTATCAATTGATTGAAGGTGGAACCTTAAATAGCGAGAGATGGACATTCTGATTAGTCCACGTGCTTCTTCATTCCTATTATCCCATTTGGCTTTCTTATCAACATTTGTGGGTGTTGTTTCTTTTCCCAAGGTAATCTAGTACAAGACTTTACTTCTTAATAAATCCTCCATATGGGATTTCCATTGGAAGTAGTTGGTGTTGATAAGTAAGAGATTACTTGTAGAAGCCATATTAAATATGTATATAATATTGATTTAAAAACTGAAACCGATAATATGAATGGAAAGAGCTCGAAAAGTTACGCGGTTTAAAAAAAAACGGCACTGAAAACGAACTTTGGATGTGAGAGTTATGTCTTTTTAAAAATAGGAATAAACGATAAACAAAGGACCACGCGGTAGTGTAAGTTGCTTTATGAAGTGACCCAATTTTATAGAGAGGAGTGGGGCTCACTTTTAAAAAGAAAAGCTGCATGCAAAATAAATAACTCTAAAATAAAATATTAAAGCTACTTATAGTGATTCACTTTTATACTTGAAGTGAAATACACTTTACAATTTTAGCATGAACTTTTTCAAAAAAAATAACAAAAGAGAGACTTGAACTCAAGACCTCTTACTTAATAAGGAAAATTTTAACCAAATGGTCTAGCAAAACATATTGTAATGTTTAGAAAGAGGATTGTTGTTTTTTTTGTTGTTGAAGACGGCCTAGGAGAGCATGCTAAAAAAAGACTATTTTCACACAAGAAGAAAATTTCGCTTCTTGATGACAACAAGGGTTAGATCTCAGTTAGCTTACCCAAAAGATGCACATTTTCCTATCTGTTTCTTCTTTTTTGAGATCTAACAGGGCATGGGGAAAAGAGAATACGCAGATCTAAAAGAGTAGCAACCCGGAAATAAAAAAATACAAAACCAAAATACTTCTCTACAAAAAATTTAAAAAATCTGTATTCAAACTTTATACCTCCGGATCTGAGTGTAAAGGTCGTATCTTAGGAAAAAAGAAACATTTTCGAGTGAAACGAAAAGTGTTCTTGAATGAAACGAGTGCTTTGGACACAATGGAATAGTCCTCTAAGCCCAAAAATGTACGAAAATGACAGAAAATGGAGATGAGGAAACTCGGCTTCATGATCTCGATCTACAACAGGAGTGGGTCTTCAAACAGGCTTTGATACCATGTTCGACAACACAGGTATTCCAACAGAGGACGAACACCTTCAGTAACCACTCACATAACCATATCAAAGATCAACACACCAATTTTTTCATGTGGTAAAACCCCTACGGGGAAACATCCACGGCCCCAGCTAACGCAACCACTTGGAGAAGTTTATTAATGCAAAGAAAAATATTGCAGATAGATTTTACAAGAGAGTTTCTCACAAACGATCATCGGCAAATGACCCCCCGTGATCTTTAAATAGAGATCGTGGACCAATCGGATGTTAAGCCATAGATCAATGGCCGTTAAGATCGAGGAGAGTATGAACCATCAGATTACTCTATGTCGAGAACATATCGTGACCATCGGATTTTATAACTACAAGTGCATACTAATGCATACTAAAGAAACACACTAGAAAACACACTTTTACGTAACGACACAATAGACCAAGTAGATCTTAACTAACTCACAAGTGTCTAAATATCCTAACACAAGCTGCCTAGAGATGGGGATATGATTCCACAAGGACGGATAAGATCCTATAGGTGTTTGCGGTCCACTCAAATAACCCAAAACTCACTAGAACATAGTGACACAACTCCTACAACTATTCCAGTCACCCATCTCTTTTCCCCATCAGTCTGCACAACCGAAGGGATGATATTTCCTTCTCTAAACCAAGGTCTCTCAGATAATATCCATCCCCTCTAGGGATCCAATATAGATTGGTTAGGAATCTCTTAGTTGGGGGATTTAGGAAACCTAGCTGCAATAGGAGTGCTCATGTAGCATTTACAAATTCTCCTTGGCTTAGTAGAAAATCACTTACATGCATCGTATCCCCATTCTAAGCATAATTACTAGTTTCAACAAGTTGTCTTCAATACTTCTATGGTTTCCTACTCTTTCCCAACACTAACTCCAACTTTTTTCTCCCTTCTTGCTAACTGCAAAAACTGTAAAAAAGAAATGTCTCCTTTGTTACTTGATTTTCATTTTTATTCTTCCTCCATGCTTGCTTGACTTTCACACTTCCCCCAAATGTTGATTACACTCAACCCATACTATCATAACAGAGTGGTTGGCTTTCTCACCCAACCTCTTACACGAATTCAGTAATTGAGTGCTTAATAAGACAAAGGGATAAATAGCTAAATAAAAAAACTAATAATGAAGGTGGATTAATATTTATGGCACGTGGAAACCCCTTAAAACCCCCATTATGCCCCCTTTCTTTTGGAATCATACCCCCCCACCCCATTACTTTGGTCCTTATCCATCTCGAGTTAGTGGTATATTTCATTTTATTAATTTTCAATGTACAATGTTTACATATTACATCACTTGGCCCCCGAACATTCATAATATTTACAAATATACAATGTTATATCTGAGATTAAAACTTACGTGTTACAATCGTCTCCCTCTACAATTTCCATTGTTCTAAGTGAAAATCACTATACAGGTGTACATGCATACATATGCATAATATTGCATCAAAATACTCAACAATTTTGTTGTTTAAGGACTCTTGTAGCATCTCCAACCATCAATATATCATTCCCCTCATCTTACACAACCCAAGGAAGTGTACCCCCTTCTCTACACCAAAGTCCCTTAGGCCATCCCACTTCCCTTCTAGGGCTCAAAAGCATGCTAGATAGGATGTTTCAGAGTTGTAGCTCCAAGAACTCCAGCTGCATCACAATGGAGTCTTTGTATACCTATGTATAAATGTACATTCATATTCCCTCGGAATCTACAAAACATTGTGGGTACTCTTCCTACATGGACTCCTTGTTTGCCTAGGTGGCATCTTCAAGTCCATAGTAGGTCCATTGGACCTTTATCAGGTTGATGGATCGATTCCTGAGCACATTGACTTTCTGGTGTAGGATTCTCATTGGCTCCATCTAAATGTCCCCTTCATACTCACCTGTATCACATTTTAATCAATCACATGGTTAGGATCATGCACATACGTCTTCAATAAAGACACATGAAACACATTATGAACTCTCATAGATGCAGGAAATGCAAACATGTATGCAACATGGCCTATTCTCTCTAGGATTTCAAATGGTCCATAGCATCTTGTTTCCAACTTTGGTAAATTTCCCAATCTTAGCGAGCTTCTTTTAGCCTTTACTTTTAAGAACACACGCTTTCCTGCTCTGAATTCCTTGTGCCATGTTCCCTTTTATGCATAGATTTTCTTCCTATTCCATGCAAAATTTAAATTATGCTTTATTTTTACCATATGTTCTTCCATTTCTCTTAGCAACAATGACTCTGTCTGTTGGGTTATCCCAACTTACTAGTGTGTTACATTTTTTTCCATACAAGGCTTCCAATGGGATCATCTTCAACGATTTTTTATACCAATTGTTATAAGAAAAATCAACCAAATGAATACAGTCTTCCCACTTGGAAGACTGATCCATTATATACATTCTTAGAATATATTCAATTCTTTGGTTGATCTTTTATGTCCACTCATCTGATTATGGATGATATGTTGTGTTGAAATTTAGGTTTGTCTCAAATAATTTAAATAAATCTTTCCAAAAATTTAACATGAACTTGGAATCTCTATCAGACACTATTGCCTTATGTACCATCTTGACTAGAATAAAATGTGCATCCTTTGTAAACTTGTCTGCCACTACCATGATGGAATCATGCTTCCTTGCAGTCATGGGAAACTTGGTAATAAAATCTAAAGTAACTACTTTCCATTTCCACTTAGGAATGGGCAATGGGTGTAGTAATCCTACTAGATGTTTGTGCTAAACCTTTACCTTATGGCTTTCCATGCATTTGGCTATATAATCATCCACATCTTTCTTCATTCTAGGCCAATAATACTGGCCTCTTACAACTGCAATTATTTTGTATCACCCTGGATATCAAGTGTATGACACATTGTGCATCTCTTTTAAAACTAAATTTCTCAACTCCCAAGAATTAAAAACATAAACTTTGTTCTTGTACAGGAGGATTCCATCCTCTTCCATCCTGTAATATTTAAATATATGTTGTACATTATGTTGTTGTAATATTTCTTTAACTTATACATAATGTTGGTATGTTATTACAACTTATAAAAAAATTCTTTTAAATCTATCTTGCTCATACTAATGGTTGTAGCATGCATTTTATGCACCCTCCTACTAAGTGTATCCACTATTCTATATCGACAAGAAGTTCCTCTATCATAAGATTTCATAGCTCAAAGCTCTAACTATTAAATTTCTAAATCTTGATTCTGGAATTACTCGCCATTCTCTTTCACACAAGAATCATTATTTTAGAGATTCCACTAAATCTAAGTTTATCACAAACCTAAGATAAAGTTTCTCTGCCAAGAACGAGTTAAAACCTAGTAACAAAGGCATCCCTCTAAAGCCAAAAACCTCGCTCTGTTACCAAATGTAAGTTTTGAACCTATGAAAGTGAGGCAATGTATATAAATTCTTAAACAAAATAGGGATAAAAATAATGGCATAGACACAATACACAAAGATTTAGCTTGGAAACCCTTAACTAAGAAAACTAACTTAACTCAAAGTCACACCTCTATATTCTTCATTGTATTAAATCAATAGTTCATAATACAATATTTGTGTATTATGCAACATCCAAAACTCTAATCTATTAACCTCAATTAGATTAAAACACTAATCCCTTAACCATGATTAGATTACAAAGGGATGAAAAACCATTCATCAAAAAAGATAAAGACAAACAAAAAATGGACCCCCAACAAAAATTGGGCTACTATCTATAACCTCAAGGGGTGAGGGTTACCACCTCTCCCCATAAACAGTTCCAATCAACAAGGGGGCTAACATAGATAATTTTAAGGATGTAAATTTATATTAAAATGTAGAAATCTTAGCGAATCTTACTAGTCCTTACTATGCAAAGTATAAAATGTTTGGCGATATTTTTGTAAAATTATTCAAATTTCTAAGGATTTTATATAGTTTCTATAAAATTTGGGCTATTTTTAAGGTAAAATAATTTTACTATAAAATTTGGGTGAATCACTTTTAGAAAAATTGGAAATTGGCGAATTATTTTTTTCTTTTCGAAAAATCATGGAAAACTAAGCCATTGGAGATATGTAGCCCCTAAAAATTTCCAGAGGGGATAATTGCCCCCCGNCCCCCCCCCCCCCCCCCCCCCCACTCACTAATGAAATTATTGGATTTGTACCTAGTGAAATCCACAGGCAAAGAACATAACACATATTCAACCATTTTAGACATTAACATGGTCATATTTACAACCATTGTTGGACATAACAATGAAGGAAATCACAATATTTTCAAAATTTAATATGAACAATATTTAGGATGTTAACTTAGATGTAACTTTAGACATTATAATGATTATCTTTCACAAACAATTTTTTGGAAAAATTGTTCGAAAAAATAGGGTACTTTCACACAGGATGAACACCTTAAACAACCACTCACAAAACCAAATCAAATATCAACACACCAAAGTTTTATGTGGTTAAAACCCTCAAAGATGGAAATAGTACATGGCCATATCCAATGTGGAAACATGAAACAATACATTAATGCAAAAGAAAAATATTATACATAAGAGTTTCTCACAATTGATCTTCAACAAATGACCCTCCATGTTTTTTAAATAGAGAGCATGGACCAATTAGGTATTAATCCATGTATAAATATAGTTGTTAGTATTGAGGAGAATATGAACTATCTGATCCGTTTATGTCTAGAACATATCATGAATGTTGTATTACATAACTAAAAATGCATACTAATGAAACACAATTTACCTAAAGACACATTATACGAAGTTGATCTTAATTAAATCTCGAGTGTCTAAATATCCTAACTTCCCCCCATAAGAACAACTTGGGATAGGATTGAAGGATTTACAAAGGTGTTACAATAGGATAAGGAAGGAGGCATTATAACTATCCCCCCTTAATGACAACTTTTTGAACTCCTAACATAGATCAAAGTTTAGAAAACTTCACTTTTGTAAGAGACTTTGTAAAAATTGTTGCAACTTGATCATCTGTAGGGAAAAAGAGCACTTCAAGAATTCAATCATGAATGAGATTTATAATGAAGTGCATGTTGTAGCTCAATGTGTTTCATGCATTGATGTTGAACAATATATTTATCAAGCTTGATGGCGCGCTAATTGCCACACCAAAGTATGGTAGGATGTTGTTGTTGGAATCCAAACTCTAGAAGGATCTTTAAAATATAGAAGGAATCTTGACTTGCATTAATTCTTGCTCGGTACTCTTATTTTTTTGAACAAAGAGACATAAATTATTGTTTCTTATGATCCCAAGTGACAGGTCCATAACCAAGATTGAAAGCATATCCTATAATACACCTATGATCATTAGGGTCGATGACACAATAAAAATCAATAAAACCAAGAAACAAAAGAGTCCCCTATGAATTGTAATGTATCCCAAACTAAACTATACCATAGATATACTAAAGTATCTTTTATATTACTTTCTAGCAGCTCTTATAGGGCGTTTTCATATACTGAGAAACAAGACCAACATCAAAGGAAATATTAGGATGAGTGTGATTCAAATACAAAGTTCCACCAGCTAACTCACAATACAAAGTAACATCTACTTTGGGTATAGTATAGGTGGTAGAAATTTTGATTCCAAACTATAAGGAAGAAGGGATTGGTTTACAATATTCCATGTGAAAGTAGAAAAGAAGGTCACATGCATTCTTACATTGGGAAAGGGAAATTCCTTCCTTGGTTTGAAATACTTGAAGGCCAATAAAATAATGCAAATAACCTAAGTCATCATTTCAAATTTATTCTTAAGGATAGATTTCACATGGTTTAAAAGTTTGGGGTTGCTACTAATGAGAATAAGGTCATCTACATAAAGAACAAGTATTATGAGATGGTTTCCTACTTTCTTGGTATAGACATCGGGGATGATAACAACATATAGAAAAGACAGTGTCAAGAAGAAAGTTATCAATTTTATCATACCAAGCATCTGGAGTTTTGTTGAGGCCATAGAGAGATTTCTTAACATGACACACAAGGTTGGAGTCATTTTAAACATGGCGAAGAGGTTATTCCATGTAAATTTTCTCTTGAAAATCCCCATGAAGAAGGTGAATTTAACATCCATATTATGTACCTCCCATTTATGTGAGGTAGCAAGGGCTAGAACGAGGAAGATGAAATTCGTTTTGACTACAAGGGGAAAGGTTTCATTATAGTCAAATCCTTCAAACTGGGAAGATACTTCCGAAACTCACCAGGCCTTATGTCTTTCAACACTTCCAATTGATGCATACTTAGATCTATACACTCATTTGCATCTAACAAGTTTTCTTCCTTTCAGAAAAGGTACAAGATCCCAAGTATCGTTCTCCATTAAGGAAGGATATTCTTCATTCATTATCGTGTCCCAACATAGATGGCTAGAAGTGTTGATGTTTGGAGAGCATCGGGAAGACATTCTCTTAGATTAATAATTAATAATATAATTATTGATTACTAAATACTATATATAATAAGTAATTGATAATAATAAATATTTATTGATTATCCAAGGGACACATCCTTTCATGGATGGTCACCATATTTTCTATATATATGGAACACTCATCATTGTAATAATATATCGATCATATCTCATATGAACAAAAACATGGTATTAGAGCAGACTGGGCTTGACTCCTTCACAGGACGGCCCAAGAAAATGAGAGTAGAGTAAAATGTTTTGAGTGTTAAACATATGGGGTTGTTACAATCTCTACGTACAACATATTTATTTTTTACTTCTACCTAAATTATAGAAAAAGTTCCATAAATTATGGTGGGCAGTAATTTCTAGTAAAAATGTCTAATTACCTAAATATGAGGAATGTACTGCATATTTACTTCTACCTATATTTATGCAAAGAATCACATGAATTATGGAGGAACAATTTAACAAAGTCAAATACTATGTGGATGGATTATAACCAAATTAATATTTGGGTAGTAATTGGAGGTATTCTCCAACTATTTATAAGAAAGAAAATTAATTTTAATTTTAAATTTAATTTTCAAAGAGACGTGTCTTTTTGGATCAATCTAATAATACTATAAAAAGACAATTAAAAGACACAACAATAGACACACATATTTTTTTTCTCTCACATGTGGGAAGTGATCTAAGGAAGAGACCAAAGTTTCTAAGAAGTTGAAATTTTTCAAGTTACTTAGTGATGTTCTAGAGTTTACTAAAGTAATATCGTATATCATTGGAAGTAATTACCACTTGGGAAAATTGTGTTTGTCTAATTTAACACTACAATATCAACATGCTTAGTTGTATGACATTGAGTATATGATGGATGTGTGTTGGTAGTCATATGATATCGATTATATGATGGATGTGTGTTGTTCATAGTAGAATACATATCATTTGGAAGGTCACTGTATATATTTGTACACAAGATAAATTGGTCTCCTCTAAGAGTTGTTTTTTATTGTTCTTATTTCTTGTTCCAACAAGGTCACATGTAATAGCTCTGAGAAGTAGCCATAATTAAGGTCACGGGAGGGAGAAATGGAGGGAATGAACTTCCAACATGATATCAAGGAGAGACATTTCCATACATGATGCTCAGAGACAGAAAGTCTATAGGAGCAATGTACCTCCCAGGATGGGACCATGCCAAATAATAGAGGCAGTTCTATTGATCATGGATACAACCAATCAAGACTGATAATAGCACCACTATGGTGATAGATCCAAGTAGAGGATGCTATACTACATCTATAGAGATTAGAGATCGATTTATTTCCAGATAATTAGGAAGAGCTACCTTTGGCGTCAGAGGGAGCAGAGACAAAGGAGGAGTAACCTCCAACGCTAGAAGGAGTGTTGATGTTTGAGGAAACATCATGAGACATTATCCACAGAGGGTCATGTGTGGACTAGTAGGCAGGAATGTAGACTTCATCCTGATGTTCCTCAGATGGTGATATGAAGGAACCAAGACATTAGTTTCACAAGGAAACCTCAATATGTATTGTGAGACATTGGTTCCATGAGGGAACCTCGATATGTCTTAGACATTGGTTTCATGAGGAAACCTCTATATATAAAATATGGTCCAAGATGAAATTACCTTTCAGAGGGAGACAATTGATCCTATTGATCAAATTGGCCCCGTTGATCCTGTAGCTCCAATTAATGTTCCCAGAGATATTGCAATAGGTTGGAAGAGACCTGCATGGGATCGTAAGATGTTGTAGGAGGTAGAAGGGCATGCAACTCCTTGTGGTACCTTTCGAGTGAGAAAGATACCTCATAGATATTCATGTTATGCTACAACTATGAGTCACATCATTCATTTTGAGCCTTCCTGTTATGAGGAGGTAGTAACTAGTCATCCAATATGGAGAGATGTCATGATGGAGGAGTATCAGTCTATTGTGAAGAATGATGTGTGGGATATTGTTTCGAGACCTAAGAGGAAGTCTATAGTGACTTCCAAATGGATCTATAAGATCAAACACATAGTTGACATGAGCATAGAGAGGCACAAAATGATATTTGTTGCTATAGGATTCTCTTGGGTGGAGGGAATAGATTATGAAGAGACATTTGCTCATGTTGCTCGATACATTACATTTCTATCTAGATGATTATTTTCCCTGCAACATCCATGGGTTGGAGAGTAAATAAAATGGATGTGAATACAACATTTCTCAATGGAGAGATTGAGGAAGAAGTATACATCAAGCAACTAGATGGTTTCATGATACATGAAAATGAGTCTCATGTGTGAAGGTTGAAGAAGGCCCTGTATGGACTCAAGAAGGCACCTCAAGCTTGATATGTGAGGATTGATGGAAACCTAATGATTTTGGGCTTCATAAAAAGTGTTGTCGATCCCAGCCTGTACTACAAGACTATTAATGGTGAGTCCGTGATTTTGGTCCCCTGCATTGATGATTTATTCCTCACTGGTACAGAGAGCCTTATTGTTGAATGCAAGTATGAGTTGGCCTTTCAGTTTGAGATGAAGGACTTTGGTATGATGCAATACTTCTTGGGAATAGACATGTAGCAGAGAAATGATGAGATATTCCTGAGTTAGGGGATGTACACAGTTGATATATTTAAGAAGTTTGGGATGTTGAACTGGAATCTCGTGGTTGCACCAATGATGATGCATATGAAGAAATTAAGTGTGTCTTCTTATGATTGTGATGAAATTGATCTGACTATGTACAAACAACTTATTGGATCATTGATGTATCTGGTTAACACCAGACCAGATATTTGTTATGCAGTGAGTACACTTAGCCATTTTATGAGTCAGGGAAGAGAGACACACTGGATTGTTGTGAAGTATGTGTTGAGATACTTGTGAGGCACAATTGGACATGTTCTGATATATACTTCCAATATTGACATGATATTACAGGGAGATACTAACTCTGATTGGACAAGGAGTGCAATGGGTAGGAAGAGCACCTCTCGATGTTGCTTCACTTTGGGATCTGCCATGGTTTCCTAATGTAGCAAGAAACAAACTTATGTGGCCTTGAGCACCACAGAAGAAGAGTACATTGCATTAAGTGTGGCAGTCTGCGAAGCAATGTGGCTTCGCAAGATCCTTGAATATTTATTTGGACATGTGTTGGATTCCACTGTTATTCTGAGACATGGTGTAGCGAAACGAAGTATTGGTGTAGTACCTTCCTACAAATGAGCAGTTTGTTGATGTTCTTACCAAACCAGGACAAAGTTCGAGTACTTTCGTGACAGACTTCACCTGGCAAAGAATGCCTCCCTCGCTAAGATGGAGTGTTGATATTTGCATCTTCTTGAGACATTCTCCAAATCGTACTCCTCTATGACTGAGTTGAGTTGATCTGTGAGGACAATTATTCGAGAACGGTTAACTGGGACACTTATCCGAGAAGGGTAAGTGGGTTTGGGCTTATCTAAGAAGGGATAAGTGTGTTGATCTGTGAGGACACTTATCTGAGAAGGGATAGCCCAACGTCCCTTATGCAGAGCACATGAGGACACGTCCCATGTGGAGAGAACATGAGGACATGTTAAGGGATTTGACCTTGACGTCACATACTATGGGGAGTTGACCCTAGTGTTTCTGGAGGAAGTATCGTCTAGAATTTCACATGGGAGTTCCATGTGTGACATACATTCTCCATATCATACTCCTTTGTGAACTGAGTTGAGTTGATATGTGAGGACACTTATCCCAGAAGGGATAAGTGAGAAACTTATCCAAGAAGGGATAGGTGGGTTTGGGCTTATAGCCCAACGTCCCTTGTGGAGAGAACATGAGGACACGTCCCTTGTGGAGAGCACATGAGGACATGTCAAAGGAGTTTACCTTGATGTCACACACTATGCGAAGTTGACCCTAGTGTTTCTAGAGAGACTATCATCTAGAAGTCCACATGGGAGTGCCATGTATGACATACCTTTTGTTACTATAATGCTTGTGTACCACTGGCGAAGATTGTGTCTCTGGACAGTAGTCATGTACTACTACAATGGTTGTGTACCACTGGTAGTGATTGTGTGTCACTAGACAATAGTTGTGTGCTACTAGCATTGGTTGTGTACCATTGGATAGTAGTTGTGTACTACTGTGGAAACATACCTCCCTATATAAGAGGGAGTGTTGATGTTTCAACATTGAGCGTACCTTCTCCTAGATTGGGCTACAGACCAAGGGAGATAGGATACATTTATCATAAAGGTGCACTTGTGGTCAATGGGCCCAGACATAGTCCCTCCTTGATCATGAAAAGGAATAATATGGATTCAAGGTGCTTGAAGTGCTTTCCACATGTTAGTTAGCATCAGGCTGATATTCACTCACAAGTGTGTACCTGTGGTGAAAGATCCTGGTGTGGTATTTGTCCTAGTCATGGTGATTTGACAAGGAATGATAAAGACTCAAGATGATATATGATATTACATGCAGACCCAGAGTGAGTCTGATCTCAGAGAGAGTCAATTGGATCAAAGGGAGACCTGCAAAAGGAGTTTCTCCTCAGTTCAAGTGGGAGAGAGATGTCTCCCAAGACTGACAGACAAGTGTCATGAGTCTAGGGTGAATTTTGTATACTCTAGAGACAAGCTTGGCATGATGCAGAATGTCTCCCTCTTTGAGAGGGAGTGTTGATGTTTGGACAACATCAGGAAGACATTCTCCTAGATTAATAATTAATAATATAATTATTGATTATTAAATACTATATAATAATAAGAAAATGATAATAATAAATATTTATTGATTATCCAAGGGACGCATCCTTTCACGGATGGTCACCATATGTTCTCTATATATGGAACACTCATCATTGTAATAATATATCGATCATATCTCATATGAAGAAAAACAACAAGAAGATCCTACAAACGTTTCTAGTGTATGCATCTATGAAACTTGAGCCAAAAGAGATTAGGTTCACAGGAACTATGAATGTGTACGATGTTGATCTATAAGATCATCGTCAAGATCTCCAGTTACTTCTTGTGTTTTACGGACCCATCTAGGAAGTTGTTGTGTTGGTGCAAGTTCATTCTCAATGGATCCAACTATTGGAAGGTGAGAAGGAGGTTAATTTGGATCCTCACTGCCATCATCTAAAGAAGAAAACAAAATAGGATCACTAACATAAATTTTGGGAACATAAGATGGCACATATGTCAAAGTTGGGTCATAGGCCGAAAATAGTACAAACATCCAATTAGATTCATAGGATGAGAGCCTTTCATCAAAATTAACATATTTCATAATTATAATTCCATTGAAATTAAGTAGAAGAAATCTATAACCTTTGACATCTTTATAATATCCAACAAAAATGCACTTCTCACTTTTAGGTTGTAATGTTTTCATTTCCTCATTAGGAATGTGATCCCATGCTTCACTACCAAACAGACATAAGTGGCTTATATATAGCATAATTATAGTCCATGATTCTTCTATCTTTATATTCTAAAAATCCATTGTGGGAGTGTGATTTGCTATGTAATTGGAACAATTAATGGTTTCTGCCAAAAAATAAGGACTTAATCCCCTAGATTGGATCATGCAATTTTTTATTTCCTCTAGGGTTCAATTCTTTCTCTCAACAAAACCATTTCATTGTGGTGTATATGGAACAATATCTTGCATTTGAATGCCTTGTGTAGTGTACTAAGTTGTAAATTGGTTATTAACATATTCACATCCATTATCTATTCTTAACTTCTGATGGTGATGTCTATATTGTTTTTCTACAAGGGCCTTGTAGGTCAAAAACATGTCAAAGAATTCACTCTTAAGTTTTAATAAATAAACTCAAGTGTGTCTGGAGAAGTCATCAATGAAATTTAAAATGTACTTACACCCAGAGAAAGAAGGTGAAGGAAGCACACCACACAAATCACTATGAATTTAGATAGATAATATTCAATGTAAGAGAAATCATTGGGATTTAAATAAATTAATTGGTTTTCAAGCTAGTGAGCTCAAATATCATTGTGTTTACCAAATACGGCTTCCAACTTTTGAGAATCTTCATATGAGTGATCAATTTCTTGAAGGTGAAATTGTAATCACTAGAGATGGACATTCTAATTAGTCCATGTGCTTTGTCATATTTACTATCTCATTTGGATTTGTTTGTGGCATCAATGGGGGATTTTTCTTTTCCCAATGTAATCCAGTAAAGTCATTTACTTCATAGTACATCCTCTATATAAGATTTCCATGAGAAGTAGATGGCACTGGTAATAAATAGATTACTTGGAATAGTCATGTATTATAAGATAGATTTAAAAGTAGAAGTTGATTGTTTGAATGTAAAGGTCTTGAAAAAAAAAGTTGTTAAAAAAATGCACTAAAAATAGACTTCAGATGTGAAAGTTATGTCATTTTTAAGAAATACATAAAAGATAACCAAAGTGTCACACTGCGGGTAGAGGTTGGCCCACGTGGCGATAAATGCACAATGAGATTGATGAGTAAAAAAAATCTCTTTCTTTTCTAACTTTGCCTATAAGCTCACTTTTACAAATAAGTTACTTATGTAGTGATCCACTTTTATAAAATAAGTGAGAATCACTTTTACAATAAAATTACATTTTAAATTAAAGTTGCATGCAAAAAGTAGCGTTAAAAAGAACAATAAAATTACTTTACAGTGATTCATTTTTATAGTTTAAGAGAAATGCACTCTACAATAAAGTTATGTGATAATTCAAAGTTGTATAAACTTTTTTAAGAAGCAATTTAATGAAATAAAGGACTTTAACTCAATACCTCTTATTTAATAAAGTAGTTTTCAACAAGTGAGTTTATATATATAAACTCACTTGTTGAAAACTACTTCTCAAAATGTATTCTTAAACCTTTATTTCTGTGTGTAAATTTTTTTACCACGATTGCACAGAAAAACAAGTGAAATTTTGAAAGGAAAAAAAAATAAAATCTAAACTTAACAATATTGGGACGAAATCTCGGGACGAAATCTCGGTTAACTTCCCATAAAAATTTAAGTTTTCTCTTTGTTTTTGGTTTGTTGAGATCACATAAAGCATAGAGTGAAGATCATATGCAAACAATAAAACACTTTACATTCTATTTTTTATTTGTCAAGATCGCAATGGAAAAATGCATACATAGACTAGAGTAGAAAACCGAAAATATAAACAAAAGTGAAATATTAACATAGTATAAAATATAAATTAAAAAGACATAATGGAACTTTATAATTCTAGATATGACAAAAAAAGGCCATATCTCGAGAAAACAAAATTATTTTTGAGTGAAATGAAAAACGTTTCTAACTTAAAGAAATGATTTATACGCAATTTAACAATCCACTCAGTCCATAAATGCATAGAAATAGCAAACCCAAGAAATATTTTGATGCATGTGGTGACATAGGTTTAGGATCTCAATCAACAACGAAAGCGAGCCTTCATTTGGGCTTTGATACCATGTTTGACAAAACAACCAAATCAAATATTAGTACACCAATGTTTTGTGTGGTTAAAACCCTCAAAAAGGGAAACAATGCATGACCCCCACACACATGGCTACTTGAGGCAATATATTAGTGCAAAAGAAAATATTGTATATAAGATATTTTCACAAGCTATCTTCAGCAAATGGCCCTCCATGATTTTCAAATAAAGATCATGAACCAATCAAGTGTTAAACCACGAATCGATATAGTCATTAGTATTGAGGAGAATTGTGAGATCACTTTATGTTTAGAACATATTGTGACCATATGAATACATAACTACAAATGAATATTAATGAAACACACTTTAGCTAAAGATACATTAAACCAAGTTGATTTTAACTAACTCTTAAGTGTCTAAATATCCTAACAAAAATAAAGTCAACCAGACATTTTTTAAACTTTTTTTTAATTATTGAAAGCAATGCTATCAAATATTGTTTAAATTAAATATTCTAAAAAAAATAATATCAATCTTAATGTGAACCTTTTTTTAATTATTGAAAACAATATTATCTTAAATATTATTTAGATTGTTATTTTTGAATGATTTGTTAAATATAAATATGATAAAACATTAAAATAAGCAAAAACCTTGGATCAATGTAAAAAAATTTAAAAATACACTAAATTTAAATTGATATCTCAATTTAAATGGCATTTCTTTCGATAAATTATAATGAAAAAAAAAACAAATTAAGGAACATCAAATTAACTTAAAGAATAAAATTGTACAGTTCTAACAAACTCTATCTAAATGATTTTTTAATAAAATCATGATTATAACTTTAATGCCAACTAACTTTATCTTAAATTATTTTTTAATAAAATTATGATTATAACTTTAATGCCCAACAAAGTAAGTGATATCGAACGAAGCCACCTCACATGTCATTGCTTGCCCATTAAGGAATTGCAAGCAAGTTCCCAATTATTTAAGAAAATGAACGTTTTTGTTAGAGATAAGGTTGAATGGTAAATTTAATTGTTTTATGTTTTTTGGGAGAATATTTAGTAATGGTGTTGTTTGACTGTTTTATGAAATGATTTTTTTTTTTAGGAATTTAGTGAGATAAATTTGTATGAAATCACTATTTTTTATTGTTTAAATTTTATTTTTGACTATAGAAATGGATTTGATATACTGAAAAAATTCTAAAGTATTTGAATTATATAGAAATAATCACTAAAATCTGTACATCTAACAATTTCCAATCGAATTTGAAACAAAATCCTAAAAACATATATAGCTAATTTATAATCAGATTTTGAACAAATATCCCAAAAAAATAATAGAACCTACAACTTTAGTAACGGTTTCAAAAAATTATAATGTTACATGATATTTTGAAATATGTTACAATCAGCATGGAATTTTTGAGCAAGTTGGAGAATTGACAAGAATGTCGTCACCAACAATACGTTAAATCCAAGTGATAGACATATAGGTTTGAGGATTAGTGCAACACGAAACGTAGAATCTCGTTCACGAACTCCATCCTCTTGTTTTATTCCTAGTTGTGATAGGAGATTATGCATAATTTGGTTAAGACTGCGAAGGCCTAGATAGATTCCTCTTCAACCAGACTAATTTGCCTTTGATGCTTCGATAATGACAGACCTTTAGATTTGGCGTTTTGGAAATTGTTGAAAAACGAGAGGGGACTAATTTGCCTTTGATGCTTCGATAATGACAGACCTTTAGATTTGGCGTTTTGGAAATTGTTGAAAAACGAGAGGGTTGTGGAGCCGTTGACAAAGGAGCATAAGGTGCCCCAAAATTTATTGAACCAGGGAAAGGGAAAGGCCGGTATCGAATCTTTGTTATAGAGGGTGGGAGGGGATGGCATTATGAGAGAAATTATAGAGGGTGGGAAGAGAGGAGGCATTATGAGAGAAATTATAATAATTTCTCTCATAATGCCCCCCTCATAATTTCTCTCATAATGCCCCCTCTCCTCCCAGAGGGTGGGAGGAGGGGAGGCATTATGAGAGAAATTATAATAATTTCTCTCATAATGCCCCCC
>ML785877.1:1002615-1015094 GCA_009831015.1 Picea engelmannii
GCCACACTCCCTAGCCTTCTATCCCTTATTTTGGGAAAAATGCATTTGATATTTCACTACTAAATGATAAAAATGTAGATCAAGAATGATACATCATGATGCCAAAATACAGTCACATACTAGGTTCATCCTCCCTACATAAGAAAGGAGAGCTAGTGTGTCCACTTTGGCTCTGATTAAGTGAAAGATTCACCAAGAATTTAAAGGTTTAATAATTAAGTGAAAGATTCACCAAGATTTTACAAGATTTTATAATTCAGTGAAAGATTTGCCAAGTTTTTACAAGATTTTATAATTTAGTGAAAGATTCGCCAAGATTTTACAAGATTATATAATCGACTAAAAGATTCGCCAAAAAACTATATATACATATTATATTATTGATAAAATAGCCTTCAATTTTTCCTATGTATCACGAGGATTCGCCCAATTATTATACATATAAATTTAGGGGGGGTTCTTAAAATCACCCCTGTTTCTGGGACTTCAGATACATCAAAGAAACCAAGAAATTTTTATTTCTCAAACCAAGTATATCAGAGAAATGCTAAAGAGGTTTGAAATGAAAGATTGCAAACCAGTTATCACTCCCATGTAAACCAGTTGTAAGTTGAGCAAAGATGATGATTCGAAGTCTATAGATCAGAGGCAATATAGGTCAATGATTGGCAGCCTAGTATATGTGACATCATCTAGACTAGATGTAATGCAGGCAGTTGGACAGGTGGCACGATTTCAAGCAGCACCAAAGGAATCACATTTATTAGCAGTAAAGAGGATCTTCACATATCTCAAAGGAACATAAGAGTTTGGATTATGGTATCCAAAAGGAAAAGATCTATCACTTATTGCCTACCCAGATGCAAATTGGGAAGGTTGTATTGATGACCGACGAAGCACTAGTGGAGCAGCGTTCTACTTAGGTGAGTGTTTGGTATCATGGCTAAGCAAGAAAAAATCATCAGTATCTTTATCTACAACCGAGGTAGAGTATATTGCAACAACAACATGTTGTACACAGGTTCTTTGGATGAAACAAACTTTAACAGATATACAGGTTGAGTATGATGAGACCATTCCAATATATTGTGATAATACAAGTGCCATCAGTATCTCAAAAAACTCAGTGATGCACTCCAAGACGAAGCACATTCCAATCAAGTATCACTTTCTATGGGAACAAGGTTGCAGAAAAGAACATCAGAGTTGAGTATGTGGGTACAAAATAACAAGTGGCAGACATCTTTACAAAACCACTTCCACGGGAAGCCTTTGATTATACAATGGATGAAATTAGAGAAGCAAATGGTGTACAACATTATGGTGAAGAATTTTTTGTGGTGCAATCTCTTATTGGACAGTCAAATGTTTCAGAAACTAGTCAATCCCATGTCCACTCTCCTCCCAGAGTTGATCTTCCAGTGATTGAAGGGGAAAGAAATGCAACATTGTAAAATCCATAGCAGGGAGGTCAAGAGTGCTAGAATAAGGGTTCATTGTCCCTACCTAGATTGAGTACTATGTGGTGAAGAAATCCTAAATGAATTTAGGTCGATAAAAATTTTGTAACACCACTTGAAGGTAAGTTACCTAACCATACTATTTTTTATCACTCTTATAAAATAATTAAATAATATTTTGAACCAAAATCCGATGTTGCTAAATGTCAATTATTTTTGGCTTTGTTAAAATCTAGAAGTTTGACTGTTGTTAGGAGAATTTTAGGCATTAAAATAGTCAAGAGCGTAGAAACAAGTCATCATATTGTTAGAAACCTTGTAGATTATTTTCAAATAATTTGTAAGAAATATCATTCTAAATACCGCAATGCAACCCCACGTGTCTTGTCACAGTCAATTGTTACCAAGATCACAAGAAAATATTGTTTTCTACAACAAACCTATCACCTCTTGAAATGCAATGTCAAAACCATTAGAAAGTATTATCATAGAAAAATTTATATCCTTCATTTGCCTTGCCTTTCCATGTCATGACATGCCTTCACTCGCCTTGCCTTGCCTTCAATTTCTTTCACTTGCCATGCCTTCACATTCCTTGCCTTCACTTGTCATGCCTTCACTTTCCTTCACTTGTCATGCCTTCACTTGCCTTGACTTGCCTTCAATTTCCTTCACTTTCCTTTCCTTCATTTTCCATTCCTTCACTTGTCTTACCTTCATTTTCCTTCACTTGCCCTCACTTGCCTTCCCTTAACTTTCCTTCACTTTCCTTCAATTTAATTGCCTTCACTTTCCTTTACTTGCCTTACCTTCACTTGCCATGCCTTCAATTTCTTTCATATGCCTTCACTTTCCTTTCCTTCACTTTCCATGCCTTCACTTTCCTTACCTTCACTTTACATGCCTTCACTTTAATTTCCTTTCCATGCCTTGCCTTGCCTTTCCATGCCATACCATGCATTCACTTTCCTTACCTTTCCTTCACTTTCCTTTCCTTCACTTGCCTTTCCTTACCTTCGTTTTTCATGCATTACCTTCACTTTCCTTTCATTTCCACACCTTTCCATGCCTTCACTTTCCATGCCATGCCTTCACTTTCCTTTCATTTATTTCAATTGCCTTCACTTTCCATTCCTTCACTTGACTTCAAATGCTTTCAATTTCCTTGCCTTCACTTTCCATGCCTTCACTTGCATTTCCTTTCTTTGCCCTGCCTTGCCTTTCCATGCCTTCACTTTCCTTTCCTTTCCTTCACTTTCCATGCCTTCACTTGCCTTGACTTACCTTCACTTTCCTTGCCTTTCCATTCCTTCACTTTCCATGTCATGCCTTCACTTTCCTTGTCTTGCCTTCAATTGCCTTCACTTTCCTTCACTTGCCATGCCTTCACTTGCCTTGTATTGCATTTCCTTTCCATTCCTTGCCTTTACTTGCCTTGCCTTCACTTGCCTTCATTTTCCTTTCCTTGAATTCTCTTTCCATGCATTGCCTTATCTTTCCATGACATTACATTCCTTCACTTTCCTTTCCTTAACTTTCCTTAACTTTTCACGCCTTCACTTAAATTTCCTTTCCATGCCTTTTATTGCCTTTCCTTTCCTTTCCATGCCTTTCCATGCCATGCCATGCCATGCCTTCACTTTCCATTCCTTCACTTGTATTGCATTTCCATGCCTTTCCTTGCCTTACCTTGCCATGCCATGCATTTCCATGCCATTCCATGCACTCACTTTCCTTCACTTGTCATTCCTTCACTTGCATTGTCTTTTCATGCCTTCCCTTTCCTTTCCATTTCATGCCTTTCCTTTACTTTCCTTCACTTTCCATGCCTTCACTTGCATTACCTTTCCATTCCTTTTGTTGCCTTGCCATGCATTTCCTTGCCTTCACTTAACTTGCCTTGCATTGTCTTTCCATGCCTTGCCTTGTTTTTCCATGCCATGCCATGCCTTAACTTTCCTTTCCTTCACTTACCTTACCTTTCCATGCCTACCTTCACTTTCCATGCCATGTCTATCCTAACAAGGTGTTAAAATGTCAAACATATGTAATAAGCACTGAGCAAAACACTAGTGTTGGAGATACTCCAAGAAAGTTTTTCCAGCTGAAGGAATGATAGCGATGGGGCCCCACTAGATGAAACCCAGTGCTATGGATCCAATGCAACTGACGGTTCGTCCATCCAAGTTTCGGTTTGAGTTTTATCGTGAGTTGCAACTCACCTCCTCAAGATATTTAGAGACATGTGGCCAATTTGGTCCGGGGGAATAAAATACAAATAATGCAGCATAACGGAGTTTCGTAAGCTCCCACAAGACTATTTTTCCAAGTCCCATGCGACTACACTACCCACAAACGACACACAGATTGTTCTTTAAAATTGATCTCCTCTTCAGAAATTGCACTATGCCTGATTGAGAAAAACTCTAGTGTCGGAGATACTCCAACAAATGATTTTTTGGTCGAAAGAATGATAACGGAAGGGCCCCACTAGTTGAAACTTGATGATCTATATCCAATGCAACTGGTGGTTTTTCCATCCGAGTCTCATCTTGACTTTTATCGTGAGTTGCAACTCGCCTCCTCAAGTCATTTAGGGACAAGTGGCCAATTTGGTATGGGGGCATAAAATCCAAACAAAGAAGCATAACGGAGTTCTATAAGCATAAAATCGACCTCTTCTTCAGAAATTGCACTATGCCTCATTGAGAAAAACCCTAGTACCAGAGATACTCCAACAAACGGTTTTTCAGTCGATGGAATGACAATGGAGGGGCCCCACTAGATGAAACCTGGTGCTCTGGATCTAATTCAATTGGCAATTCATCCATATGAGTCCCAATTTGAGTTTTATCGCAAGTTTCAACTCGCCTCCTCAAGCCATTTAGGGACTTGTGGCTAATTTGGTCCGGGGGCATAAAATCCAAACAAAGAAGCATAATAGAGTTATGTAACTTACCATATCCCCAAAAAATCAATAGAACCTACAACTTTATTAACGGTTTCAAAAAATTATAATGTTACATGATATTTTGAAATATGTTACAATCATCATGGAATTTTTGAGCAAGTTGGGAAATTGACAAGAATGTCATCACCAACAATACGTTAAATCTAAGTGATAGACATATAGGTTTGAGGATTAGTGCAACACGAAACGTAGAATCTCGTTCACGAACTCCATCCTCTTGTTTTATTCCTAATTGTGATAGGAGATTATGCATAATTTGGTTGACTGCGAAGGCCTAGATAGATTCCTCTTCAACCAGACTAATTTGCCTTTGATGCTTCGATAATGACAGGCCTTTAGATTTGGCGTTATGGAAATTGTTGAAAAACGAGAGTGTTGTGGAGCAGTTGACAAAGGAGCATAAGGTGCCCCAAAATTTATTGAACCAGGGAAAGGGAAAGGCCGGTATCCAATCTTTGTTCAACAGTGGCTGCATATCCACTCTGTCAAACACACCACTTTGACATATTGAAATCCGTGTTCTGAATTTGAGGACTGTTATCAGTGATAGATATTTTTCATTGCTGGATAGCAACAGATTTCTCTGTTTTGGTTTGGTTTGGTTCAGTGTTCTGCTGGATCAAAATTATATCCTTGACACTTCGGAGAGATCTTCCCTGCTCGGCTACTGTAGTTGCTATGGTCTGTTTGTATGGTAGCTTCCATCTATTTCAGACACAATCCATGTTGAGAAGATATGAATGGATTTAAGAGTGTACGGATTCAATAGATTTGAATTTGTGATTTTTTTAAGAGGTTATAAGTTTAAATCCAGAGAGAAAGGTATGTATATCTTTGTAGATTTTATCAATCAAATCTTTGGAAGAAGAACTCTCATACACCCATCCATTTGGTATTTGGCTTTACGACTTTAAAAATAAATTATTATTATTATTACTATAATATCAAATTTAACCGACTTATGATGGATTCAATAATAATCCAGATTTGCTTTTGTAATGTATTAGAATTATGCTTTCTCGTTGAACCTAAGGCTGTTTATATTTCTCATTGAAGCTAGACTGCAAAATGCAAAATTTTAAGTGGAAATTTTGTTTTGGCTTCGGCCTTTAAGGGTTTGGGGACTTTTTTATGGTTGAACCCCCGTCTTTGTGCCTTGAACTTTTCTACAACAGTCTCTGAATCTACTGTTTTTTTTTTTCAGGCAGCCCCGGACATGTCAGGGGTGAAGTTCAGTAGCGTCCTCAAATACGAAGAGGTAGATAATAGCAGTAACATACAATTTTTTTTTATTTTTATAAAGGATCAAATTTCTATACAAATTATGTTGAAAGGGACAAAATTCTTATTAAATCCATTTCGGAAAGTAAAAATTTTATAATAAAGAAGCAATTTAAGAGAATCCAACTTCCCACCAATTTATATATGATGTAAAATTTGAATATTTGGTCAACGTCTCTCTGCACATCATTAATCATGAATGCCGATAAATTTCCTCTACTGATGTTCTTTAAACTCGATTCTCATCCAGGATTTTATTGAAAGTTCGCGAGGAGTGAAGCTCTTTACTTGCAGATGGCTACAGCCCGATAAGGAGGCCAAAGCCCTCATATGTCTCTGCCATGGTCAGCATCAGATAGCTTTCCAATTCATTGTCCATAATCCACATCATAACACAACCTTAATCACGAATCCATAGATTCACGAGTTTGTAAATTCGTTGAGGATTTCGGGTTTCTATTGTGTAATTTGTTTCCTTGTCATGCTTGTAGGCTAGGGCATGGCCGTGTTTATCTTGTTTCCATATACTATAAGTTAATATCAGAATAGACTCATATTTGGCATATATCATCGTTTCTCCATCTCCATCGTATTCGGTATTTGTATTTCTGAAATTTGTAATTTTAATGAGAGTAATTTGTATTTAGAATATAGATGGTGCGTTACCATTTTAATTTATATTTCAGAAATTCAGTTGTTCGATGCCAAATTAATTTTCAATTTAAGAATTAATTTTCAATTCTAGAATTCAGAAGATGCTTGAGTGCAAGTAATCCAGTTATGTGCAAGTAATCCAGTTATGGTACATTTTGATTTCATTTCGACTATGGATTATACATGTGATAATGATTATGTGTTGTGACTTATTGTCATTGATGTATATATATTGGCAGCTTCTGTTGACTAGTTTTCTTGAGTGTGCAAGGCACATCACAGGTTATGGATGTTGATGGCATCGATGAACTTCATTGGACTCCACAGGTTATGGATGTTGATGGCATCGATGAACTTCATTGGACTCCAGATTGAGTCAGAGAGTGGATTGTATTTGTTTGAGTATTTCAAGAGAGTGGATTGTATTTGTTTGAGTATTTCATTTTATGCACATATGACAGATGATTGATTTCGGTATGATTATGTATATAGAGTATTGACACTATTTTTGCGAGTGGATGCAAGCTTGACTATGTTTTCTCATCTGACTCACATAAGGAGTAGAGTGGTCATGCACAAAAACCAGACATTGAGGAAGGGGTGTGGCAACGTCCTTGTCACAGCTTACTAGCATTCCCGCCATGACCAGAATTGTAGGTTAATGATTACCTAGTTTGAGATGTCCATGATGTCGTGAGGGTGGAATGAGACAATCATTCATGAAGATTCTAAGGAATGCACAATAAGGCTGATTCCTTATTCCTTAGAAGTCCTTAGTCTCTCACAAGGTCGATCGAGTAGAGTGTTGACTCCAAGGGTCAAACAAACTTCCAAAACCAATAAAGTGATTTAAGAGAAATGCACTTTACAATAAAATTATGTGATAACTCAAAGTTGTATAAACTTTTTTTAAAAGTAATTTTATAAAATAAAGAACTTGAAATCAATACCTTTTATTTAATAAAGTAATTTTCAACAAGTTAGTTTATATATATATCAAATGTTACGAAGGAGGAAGGAGTCATTTTTCATTTTTTCTCTTTTTTTAAACTCTTTGTCTCAAAATGTATTCTTAGACCTTTATTTCTTCCTATAAAAAAACAAGTGATTGCACACAAAAACAAGTGAAATTCCGTTCAAGGAAAAAAAAATCAAAACTTAACAATATTAAGACTAAATTTTGGTTAGCTTCCCATAAAAATGTAAGTTTTCTCTTTGTTTTTGGATTGTTGAGATCACATAAAGCATAGATGAAAGAGCATATATAAACAATAAAACACTAGCTTCCCATAAAAATGTAAGTTTTCTCTTTGTTTCTGGATTGTTGAGATCACATAAAGCATAGATTGAAGAGCATATATAAACAATAAAACACTTTCCATTCTATTTTTTGTTTGTCAAGATAGAAAAGTGAAATATAAAAAAAAAAAAAAAAAAGTGAAATATTAACATAGATAAATTAAAAAGACTTAATGAAACTTTACAACTCTAGATATGACAAAAAAAAGTCATATATCGGGCAAGAAAAAACATTTTTGACTGAAATGAAAAGTGTTTCTAACTCAAATAATTGATTTATATGCAATTTAACAATCCATTGAGTCCATAAATACATAGAAATAGCAAACCCAAGAGATTTTTTGATGTATGTGGTGACGTAGGTTTAGGATCTCAATCAACAACGAAAGTGAGTCTTCATATGGTCTTTGATACCATGTTGAAAAAAACAAGGTATTTCCACATAATTCAATCACCTTAAGAAAATGTTCACACAATCAAATCAAATATTAATACACCAATGTTTTGTGTGGTTAAAACCCTCAAAAAGGGAAATGGTGCATGACCCCCACTAACATGGCTACTTGAGACAATATATTAGTGCAAAAGAAAATATTGTATATAAGAGTTTTTCACAATCTATCTTTAGCAAATGACCCTCCATTATTTTCAAATAATGATCATGGACCAACTTAGTGTTAAGCCACAAATCAATATAGCCATTAGTATTGAGCAGAATATGAATTGTGATCACTTTATATCTACAACATATTGTGACCATAAGATTACATAACTATAAATGCATACTAATGAAACACACTTTAGCTAAAAATACATTAAACCAAGTTAATGTAACTAACTCTTAAGTATTTAAATATCTTAACAAAAATAATATCAACCTTATTGTGAACCTTTTTTGAATTATTGAAAACAATGTTATCTTAAATATTATTTAGATTGTTATTTTTAAATGATTTAATTAATACGTTTCTTAAAAAAATAAAAAAATACATTAAATTTATATCTCAATTTGAATGACATTCTTTTAGTAAATTATAATGTAAAAAAATAACAAGTTATGGAACATAAATTTAAAGGATAGAATTGTACTCTTCTAACAAAGTCTATCTAAATGATTTTTTAATAAGATCATAACATCTAAAAAAAACATTAAATTTATATGATATATTTTCATTAAATTATAATGAAAGAAAAAACATTTTTTTAGGTAAATTATGATGAAAAAATAAATAAATTAAAAAACATAAAATTTAAAGGATAGAATATTTTTTTTAGTAAATTATGATGAAAAAAAAAACAAGCTAAAAAACATAAAATTTAAAGAATAGAATTGTACTCTTCTAACAAACTCTATTTAAATGATTTTTCAATAAGATCATGATTATAATTTTCATAATAATAATAATAAAAAAGTTATATCTTAATTTAAATGACATTTTTTTCAATAAATTATAAAGGAAAAAAGAACAAGTTAAAGAACATAAAATTTAAAGTACAGAATCTTCTGACAAACTCTATCTAAATGATTTTTCAATAAGATCATGAGATCATGATTATAACTTTAATGCTCATCTAACTTTATCTTAAATTAATTTTAAATAAGATTATGATTATAACTTTAATGCCCAATAAAGTAAGTGATATGGAACGAAGCCACCTCACATGTCATTGCTGGCTCTTCAAGGAATTGTAAGTTCGTTCTCATTTATTTAAGAAAATGAACGTGTTGTTTAATTGTTTTATGAAATTGTTTTTTTAGTAATGGTGTTGTTTAACTGTTTTATGAAATTGTTTTTTTTAGAAATTTAGTAGCATAAATAAGTATGAAATTATTTTGTTATTTAAAATTTATTTTTAATTGTAAAAATGGATTTAACACGCTGAAAAACTTAAAAATTTTGAGCCATTTGAATTGTATAGAAATAATCACTCAAATTTATGAATCTAACATTTTTTTATCAGATTTTTAAAAAAATCCAGAAAAATATAACAACAAATTTCTGATCAAATTTATTTAATAACTGTTTCGGAAAATTACTTTAATGTTACATGGTATTTTGAAATGTGTTGCAATCAGCATGAAATTTTTGAGCAAGTTGGAGAATTGACAAGAATGTCGTCACCAACAATACGTTGAATCTAGACATATAGGTTTGAGCAAGTTGGAGAATTGACAAGAATGTCGTCACCCACAATCTTTTGAATCTACGTGATAGACATATAGATTTGAGGTTTAGTGCAACACGATACGTAGAATCTCGTTTACGAACTCCATCCTCTTATTTTTTTCCTAATTGTGATAGGAGATTATGCATAATTTGGTTAAGACTGCGAAGACCTAGATAACTTCCTCTTCAACCATACTAATTTGCCTCTGATGCTTCTGACAGGTCTTTAGATTTGGCGTTTTGGAAATTGTTGAAAAATGAGAGGGTCAACTGTGATATACAACTTGAGTGGGTCTAATGGTTAAGAACATGTGTTTCCTCTTAAGAGGTCACAAGTTCAAATCCTCTTAAGAGGGATTGTATAGATTATTATTATTATTGAAATCCGTGTTCCAAATTCGAGGACTGTTATCAGTGATAGATATTTTTCATTGCTGGATAGCAACAGATTTCTCTGTTTTGGTTTGGTTTGGTTCAGCGTTCTGCTGGATCAAAATTATATCCTTGACACTTGACACTTCGGAGAGATCTTCCCTGCTCGGCTACTGTAGTTGCTGCTCGAGTACTGTAGTTGCTATGGTAAGAAATTTGTTTGTATGGTAGCTTCCATCTATTTCAGACACAGTCCATGTTGAGAAGATATGAATGGATTTAAGAGTGTACGGATTTAATAGATTTGAATTTGTGATTTTTTTAAGAGGTTTAAGAGGTTATAAGTTTAAATCCAGTGAGAGTAAGGTATGTATATCTTTGTAGATTTTATCAGTCAAATCTCTGGAAGGAGGACTATCATACACCCATCCATTTGGTATCTAGCTTTACGACCTTAAAAATAAATTATTATTATTATTACTATAATATTAAATTTAACCAACTTATGATAGATTCAATAATAATCCAGGTTTGCTTTTGTAGTGTATTAGAATTATGCTTTCTCGTTGAACCTAAGGCTGTTTATATTTCTCATTGAAGCTAGACGGCAAAATGCAAAATTTTAAGTGGAGATTTTGTTTCGGCTTCGGCCTTTAAGGGTTTGGGGACTTTTTTTATGGTTGGACCACGTCTTTGTGCCTTGAACTTTTCTACAACAGTGTCTGAATCAACTGTTTTTTTTTTTCAGGCAGCCCCGGACATGTCAGGGGTGAAGTTCAGTAGCCTCCTCAAATACGAAGAGGTAGATAATAGCAGTAACATACCAAAAAAATTATAAAGGATCAAATTTCTATACAAATTATGTTGAAAGGGATAAAATTCTTATTAAATCCATTTCGGAAAGTAAAATTTTTATAATAAAGAAGCAATTTAAGAGAATCCAACTTCCCAGCAATTTATATATGATGTAAAATTTGAATATTTGGTCAACGTCTCTCTGCACATAATTAATCATAAATAACGAGGCCGATAAATTTCCTCTACTGATGTTCTTTAAACTCGATTCTCATCCAGGAGTTTATTGAAAGTTCACGAGGAGTGAAGCTCTTTACTTGCAGATGGCTACCGGCCGATAAGGAAGCCAAAGCCCTCATATGTCTCTGCCATGGTCAGCATCAGATAGCTTTCCAATTCATTGTCCATAATCCACATCATAACACAACCTTCATCACGAATCCATAGATTCACGAGTTTGTAAATTCGTTGAAGATTTCGGGTTTCTATTGTGTAATTTGTTTCCTTGTCATGCTTGTAGGGTATGGCATGGAGTGCAGCATTTTCATGGAAGGTATTTAAACTGTGACTATCAGTGTTCAGTGTTTATCTTGTTTCAATGAACTATAAGTAAATTACAGTGTTTATCTTGTTTCAATGAACTATAAGTAAATAATAAAATAATAGTATAGATCCATTTTAATTTTAATTTTAGTTCAGTGTTCAGTGTTTATCTTGTTTCAATGAACTATAAGTAAATTACAGTGTTTATCTTGTTTCAATGAACTATAAGTAAATAATAAAATAATAGTATAGATCCATTTTAATTTTAATTTTAGTTCTACAAAGTTGAGAGTGATAAAATTTATGGAGTTGTAAATTTTTTTATACTCCTTAAAATGGTTTAAGGAGATGGATTTTCAGGAGTTAAGATTGGTCTACCAAAGTTAGAGTTTATATATACAATTTAATTTACTTAATTTTTTTTAGTATTATTTAAGAGTGACATTCAGCTCCAAGTTGAATTTAGGTAAAGAATCACACATCCACCTAATACTGGAACCTAATACTGACTGGAACCTAATACTGACTGTAGGATAAGCAACTCCACGTTGAATTTAAACAAAAAATCACACATCCATCTTCTACTGGATTGTAGAATAGACAGCTCCACGTTGAATTTAAACAAATATTCACACAGACAAAGAATCACACATCCATTAATACTGGACTGTAGAAGGGGCATCTCAATCACATCCACCTAATACTGGACTGTAGAATGGGTATCTCAGAGCAATGAGGATATTCATTAACTAACGATATTTTCTAGAGTCTCTTTACGAAAATTTCGTATTATTTTAGCTCCAAAACTAATAACCCAATTGGACCTGTGATCAGACACAGGAGTGAGGCTTGCAAAGGCCGGGTATGCAGTATTTGGTATAGATTATGAAGGACATGGAAAATCTGCTGGAACACGTTGTTACATTAAAAGCTTTG
>ML785877.1:1015841-1031841 GCA_009831015.1 Picea engelmannii
TTATGAATTGGATAAGAAATACTTTTTTAACTCATATCTGCCATCAATTACAGATTCGGGCAAATCCTTATGTTTATAAAGGAAGACCTCGTCTAAAAACTGGTTACGAGCTCCTCATGACTAGTTTGGACATAGAGAAACGGCTGGATGAGGTAAGGAATTCGAACATTGAATTTAATGCATAGGGTATCATGGTTGTAACTAATTATGTTATGCAGGTTAGCTTGCCTTTTCTGGTTGTTCATGGAGAAGACGATAAAGTAACAGACCCATCTGTGAGCAAATTGCTGTATGCTTCTGCCAAAAGCTTTGACAAGACGCTGAAACTGTACCCCGATATGTGGCATGACTTGACTTATGGCGAACCTGCCGAGCACATTGAAGTGGTATTCTCAGACATCATTGCCTGGTTGGGCAAGAAAAGTGAAGCAGTAGGGTGCCCCGAAAATGCCCATGTATAGAAATGTACCGATTCCGCAGAATCCGCCACGATGGCAGCAAAAAGAGAACGGAAGTTTGCCAACGAGAGCCTATCCTCGTCACCGATTAAATAAGTAATTATTGTCCTCTTGTAATAATGAGCATCTTGGAAACTCGGAGCACTTCTGTGACTTTTGGTGTGGTAGGTGCAGAAAGGCGCTGAAAATCAACTATAGGGTTCACATAAGGCCGCAAAAGCTTGGTGGAGTCCAAGTGGTGGGGTACAGTAAGCGAGCAGAGTAAAGCAGTTAACCTGACGATATTGGTTCTGCCGAGAGTAGTAGAAATCAGAAGTCCAGATAACAAAAGGAGGTCATGCATGAGACAAGTCGATCGTCAAGCTTCAATCTCTGACAGAGGAAGCCTCTGACAAGCTGTTTGAGAGTAACAACTTACAAATGGTATCAGAGCCATAGTACTTCATTTCAAGCCGGGTATGATATCAGACTCTTCGATCTGATAAAAGTTATTCGCTCTGTTTTATAGTTTGTGTGATTTATTTGTTGTGTGTATTAAGAATCCAGTGTCTTATCAAGAGTCTCGGGCCCTTTAAAGGCAGGGTTTCCACTCTTGCGACACACTTCTAAGGCCGTATCAGTAGTCTCGGGCTCTTTAAAGGCAGAGTTTCCACTACTGCGACCTCCTGATAGAGTTACTAGTTTCTGCCTGAGCAGTCAGCCAGGAGCCTGTCTAATCTTCTTTAGGGAAGACACAAGACTAAACGCCCTGCTTTCCTGAGCAGTTATAGTAATCTCTACTATTTCAATGGATTCTCCTTCAGTCTCTTTCAGAGATATAAAGAATGTTGAAGAACAAAGTACTTTTGAAACAGAGTCTGTAAATAATTTAGAAGTTATATTTGCATACAATAGATCCCAAAGTATAAATCATGCTAGTATAGAAGAAGTTGAGACTCAGCCTCAAGCAACATGGAAATTACCCCCTATTTCTCCCAGCCGTTTGTACCAAGATCTGAGTATGTTTCATCTTAAGGTTGTAACAAGGGAAATTGTAAAAGAATCTATAAGTAGAATACAACAAAACAGTGATGTCAGTCAAACAATTCCACTGATAAATGCTAAAGAGATTCAAGATGAAGCCAAAAAACATGGAACAACTTACCTTCATTTTGGATGCATTAGAGTTGGGATCAGCCCACTTGTGCATAAAGGAATAGATGCATATGTTCTATGCACAGTAAGAGACATGACTCATAATAAATTTACTGGTTCCTTAATAAGCGGGATCGTTGCTCCTCTTTCTAATGGGCCTATATATTTTGACTGTTATCCAAATTTCTCTGCTTACACCTTTGATGAAAATATTGAAAATATTTTAAAACTCCAAATTAGGACAACTGGATTTGATATGTGTCCAACCAGGACCAATATTTCTATCCAAACTAGGGGATGCTTTAGACATACCAATACTCTTTTCCCTGCAGTCTTGCACACCCCTAGCAAAACATCTCAATCCAGTACTTTGGTGCTAACAGACCCTTTGAATCAGAAGATGGAACATCAAATGATAAAATGGGAAAATCTATCCTTCCCAACTGATTGGGTCATTGACACTCCCAGAGCACCTGTCCCAAGAGCTATCACTTCAGCTCAAATAAAAGAAACTGCATCTTCTGCAGTAATCTCTTTTCCTCAGAAAAACTTTTCTAGACAAACCTCCTTTTCTAAAGGACCTCTAACCCCTTCTTCATCTACTACTACTTTCTGTTTACATGCCTCACTTCAATCTCTAGCAAATAAAGTTGGCCTTGTTCCTTTTGCAGTAAAATGCTTTGATTGTGGAGAACTAATTACCCTGCCTACCCTTTATGCATTTAAGGAAGAGGAAAGAGTCCAGTTTGAACATGCTAACCACAATCCTAGAACAAATCTACCTCCACCAAATTCTACTGCCAAAGAACAATGCCCTCACCCTCAATGTTCAGCTTTCCCTTTTCCACATGATTCTCATGTCTTGGTCATACAAACCAGTCCTTGTAAAGAACCAATTCAGAGACGACAAGCCTATGTCCCTGAAGATATGAGGAAACCATCCATTCCTGAGATCCAAAAATTTCTCCAATTACTAAAAGGATGCGAGAAAGATATAGTCAAATTTGACTGGATGAAAGAAATGTTGAATTGGGACTTATTCACCCATCCGAGAGTAGAAGATTTTCCCAGAAAAACTTCAAATGAAGAAAAGGTAGACTTGGCTTTACAGTGGAAAACCTTTATGGATTCTGAAGAAGTATTCATCTCTTTTTATGAATGGAAACTTTAGAAAGAAAAATTTTCAAGACCCTGTTCAAAGATCTTAATTCCACAGAGAGCAAATTCTATATGTTGTCCTGTCCAGACTCTTTCCATCTCAGACATTGGAAAAGAGATAGGTAGATTAAAGAAATTTATCAGGACTCAAAAGAATAATACAGAACGGGAGAAAGAACAGAAGGATCAAATCTTTCAGATTGAGCATCAGAAATATCATGTTTTGATTGATCTAAAAATCCAAGGCATACCTTTCAAACTAAAGACATTGATATACACATGATCAGACTTAAATCTGTTACATAAAGATATTATTCATGTATCCCTATGGAAAAAAGCCCAAGCTTTAGTTGTTGGGTTGGGAAACATCCCAAATGAAATCTCCTTTCAGATTCCGGAAGTTGTTCTATGCTTCCAAGATTATTGTCTAAAAATGAAATTTCTCCTAGCAGACATTCCTATTGCCTGCATTCTTGGTACTCCCTTTCTTGCAGCAGTATCTCCACATGGGTCCATAATGGTGACCAAAGATAAGCTAGGATATTTCATCAGCATTCCTTCCCAAAAAGGAAAAGTTACCATAAAACTTCCTTTTGTCTCTACTCCAAGAACTTCTTATATGGTCCAAATAATCAGAAGAAAAAGATTAAAGATAGAAGAATTGAAATCATTCCAATCAGGGGTAAGAATAAAGGAACAACTTAATAAAGAAACAATACAACAAAGGATTCTTCAGCTAAAACAATAATTTATTGATACAGTCTGTTCAGAAAACCCTACAGCTTTCTGGAAACAACAGAAACATGAGGTCTCTCTCCCCTATAAAGAAGAATATCAAGGGAAACCATGTAAAAGTAGGTCCATTCCTATGAATGCAGAATATCAAAGATTATGTGTAGAAGAAATAAAGGGCTTATTGAACAAAGAACTAATAAGAGAATCCACTAGTCCATGGAATTGTTATGGTTTCTATGTTAATAAACATTCTGAACAGATAAGAGGCATTCCCTGATTAGTTGTGAATTACAAGCCCTTAAATAAAGTCTTAGCTGATGATACATATCCAATCCCTAATAAAAGTAGTCTTGTAACCAGAATCGTCGGAGCAAAGATATTTTCAAAGTTTGATCTAAAATCAGGATTCTGGCAAGTTGCCATTAACGAAGAGGATAAGTTCAAGACAACGTTTAATGTCCCTGCTGGACATTATGAAGGGAATGTAATGCCTTTTGGACTAAAAAATGCTCCAGCAAAATTCCAAAGGGTAATGGATGACACCCCAAAGCCATATTTTGACTGGCTTATTGTTTATATTGATGATATACTTGTATTCTCTTCCTCATTAGAGCAACACTTCAAACACTTGAGGAAACTTCTACAAGTAGTAAAACAAGCAGGCCTGGTTTTTTCTAAGAAGAAGATTGATCTTTTCAAGACTGAAATTAAATTTCTAGGCCATACTATCAATAATGGGAAATTAACTCTGCAAACTCATGCTGTTGAATTTGCAGACAAGTTCCCTGATAAGATTCTTGATAAAACCCAGTTACAAAGATTCTTGGGCAGTTTGAATTATATCAGCCATTTTTATAAAAAAATGTGCCCAAGATAGAAAATTTTTAAATGACAGATTAAATAAAGATCCAAGTCCATGGACGGATGCCCACACACAAGCTGTAAAAAATATCAAAGAAAATGCTAAAAATCTTCCTATCCTCCACATTTCTGATGATGATCTTCCTAAGATAGTGGAGACAGATGCAAGCAATATTGGATGGGGTGCAGTCCTCAAACAAATTAGAGAAGAAGATGGAAAGAAAAAAGAAGAAATTATCTAGTTTTCCTCTGGTGTGTGGCAAACAACAGAAATAAATTATTCTGCACTTGACAAAGAAATTAAAGTTGCTTTGAATGCCATCCAAAAGTTTGAAATTTATTTGATTTATAAAAAATTATTATTAAGAACAGACGTTGCAGCCATGAACAAAGTTCTTAATAAAGATTTGAAGTCCCTAGGAGATTCTAAGTTTGCTAGATGGCAAGCCTTATTTAGTAATTTTGACTTCACCATTGAGCATATCAAAGGGACTAATAACTCTATACCAGACTTCTTATGCAGAGAGCATCTTCAAAACCTTTTCTTAATAATCTCTGTGCAACTTAGAAATGGCACAAAAACATTGGTCAATATTCCTGATTCTTTGAGATGGGAAACATATGCAGCAGAATGGGTACCCCATTGTGAGTTAAGAAGCACAAAAATCTTGTCTCAGACAACTCATCTATCTTATTCGAATCTGGTACCTAAAGTAAGAGGAAGACGGGTCTCAAATGTTCTGGCTCCCATAATTTCAAGAACAGATGAAAAAGCAGTTGAAGCACAAAATGCTCTAACTGAACTATTCCATGATATTATTTTAGTCTGGGACATAAGGGATAACATAGGCAACAACCAGCAGTACTTTTGCCTAAATAGGCCAAGATTACTATGCCATTGGCCTGAAAGAAATCCCAATATTATTTTTCCAGAAACCGGCTTCAACTATACAGAATATAAAGAATTATGGTGGAATTTCATCCAACAGGAAGAATTCCTCACCCTAGTAAAATTCGGAAATGTTAACACTGCAACATCAGGAAGACCACCTCTTTGGTTGGCAGATTGGTGGAAGGACTTTGGCTTGAATAAAGGAGCAATTGATCCAGGCATTCTAAATTCTATTTCAGCTTCAGGTAAATGAATAACAAACTGAACCAATCTCGGATAGGTAATAACCAAATTGAACCGCCATCTGCTGTGAATGGTAATAACCCATGTGGATGGAAGTTATTTAACGTGGTTTAGTGTTTCGAATTAAGTGTTTTTATTCTATAATATTAAAATAAATAATGAAAATGTAATCATGATTTTTATTGGGTAAGTTTAATTGTCATTAAAAGTTTTAATTAATTTAGATTTATTAATGGTCTTTTAATTACATATGTGTTTTAATGCTCTAATTTGAAGCATTAACATTCTTGCATGACAAAACATGTATTTGAGTGTCACTGGCAAGAATTAAGGTTTCTTACTATTCTTTATTCTTGGTCCGTGTTCTTTTTACTATTCTATGATGAGTGGGGCTCTTTCGGTTTTAGCTTCCACCTTTTACTTTTGGTGGTGCCTATGGATTCATTTTCTACTTGCCCGTGGTAATGGAGGATGAAATTATTCATTTTCTACTTGCGCATGGTAATGGAGGATGAAATTATTTTTACTATTATGTGGGGCGTGTTCTTTTTACTATGATGAGTGGGGCGATGAGTGGGGCGCCTTCGGTTTCAGCTTCCACCTTTTTAATTTCCGTGGTGTGAAGAGCAGTGTGGATGAGCAATGTGGATGTGAAGCATTTTATTTTCAACTTGCACGTGGTAATGAAGGATGTCATGTGTGGTAATGGAGGATGCCAGGCATCCTAAAACACAATGGTAGGTGGAACACCCAGTGCAGTTTGTTGTGTTTATCGACCCACCTCGCCATGATAGTGCAGAAACCAGGATATCCAACACCCATATTATCCATGGCTTTGGATGGGTTTCTGATGGGCAGACAATCACGGATCCACTCACCATGACAGTGAAAAAACCAAGATATCCAGCACCCATATTATCCTTGGCTTTGGATGGGTTTATGATGGGCAGATAATTGTGGATCCACTCACTCAGCCTATAAATTGTTGTAAATCGTTGGCAAAGTTTTCTTAGTTTTGCAAATTAGGAGTCTGAAGGTCTCAAAGATGAGCATCTTTCTCAGAACATTTTTGGGTCCTCATAAGCTTAAATGATTTTGGATTCAAAGTTGTTTGTTTGTGATCCTTTACTTATTAGGTTTAGAAAGACATATTTGGTGTTTCTATTATCATAACAAGATTGATCTAAACCCAGTTTTTATATGCACCAGGATATATTTGGTTCTGCCATTATTATAACAAGATTGATCTAAGGCCAGCTTTTACATGCACCTCAAGGTTCTGAAGTTGAGATACGAGATGTGGTGTTCTTGATTGTCAACCCCCATGTCGAGGTTGTGAAAGTTAGATTAAAAAATTGACGATGTTGATGCCCTACGACATATAGCTGCCAGCGGGGGTATATGAGCAAGCCTTATGGCAGGAGTCCCATGATTCCAATGGATCTGTTGCATGGTGATAACAACTCCTGGTGTGGTGGCAGGCAGGACTGAGGGCATGGTCAAGGTGGATATTGGTGGCCACCCACCTATTCCAACTTCTCACTGGCTCATCTGGACAGTTTTTAGTTCAACACGTTTCTCTGTAATGGGGACATTTCTTTGTAATTGTGGTTTATGCACTTACGGGGATGTATTAAAGCCCTACACAACATCTAAGTGGATATTAGTGGTCGCCCACCTATTCAAACTGGCTTATTTTGGAATTTTTCATGTCAGCGCATCTTTTTGTACTTCTAGGGTTGTTTTGGAGCTCTAAGTAGTGTTTTCTTGGCTTCCCACATTCAAATTGTAGAGAGAGTCAAATTTTGATGGCATAATGTGTAGTTATCAAAAATACCTTTCCAACGGGCTATCACACGCCTAAAACCAATATCGTATGCAAAATTTACGACTCCGGGAAGTTAATGTACCAACTTACCCCAACGAGCCCACATGACTTTTGACACTTCATCTCCTAGGGTTAGATTTTTGGATGTCTAGGGTTTTGGCATTCATCTTTATCATAAAAATCCTTGCAGAGCCTCATTATAATCATCTTCTTGTGAATGAGCATAGCCGTCACATATCTTCTCAAAAATAAAGTTGCCACCATTCTAGCGAGTCTTGCACTCTGTATTTTTACAGTCTTTGTGCATTTCTTTCATTAATAGAAATCATGTATTGTTGTATTTCTCTATTTATGACAAATTTTATGTGTATTTCATTGTAATATCTATGCTTTCATTTCGTTCCGAAAATAGTCTGATCAGTGGTATCGGAGTAGGCTGCTCTTGATCGTTTTTCAGTGCCTGTCCCCAACGAGGTCCGAGTATAGTAAGTTGGGTCTCAAGCTTGTCTCTCTTGAGGACAATCACTCTTGCACGCCCAAGAAACCCTCTATGGCGGCAGAAAAGAAAAATGGCGGAGAAAAAGATTCTACTAACTTGTTGCTTGAGCAAGTTCTCGCGCGACAGAGCGATGAAATGATGAAGAATTTTTCCCACATCCTTCAATGCCTGTCGATAGCAACATGTGCATCTTCATCAAGAGACCACTTTGGATGAACCTCTCCCTTCAAGGTACAAGTTAATTTTGATATTCTAGTATTTGAAGGTCAGATAGACGCAGATGCCTTAGAAATTTATTTCTTTGTTCACAATTTTTCCGACAGGGAAAATATCACCTTCACACTCCTCAAGGATCTCCCCGATGTCAAACATTGGTGGGAAACTTACTGGGAGAAAAGTTCCACAAAAGAATATGGAATATATGGGGGCGAGCCCACTTGGGATTTTCTTGTGGATGTGGTCAAGGAACAATACTACCTTGTTGATAACTATGAAGATCGGTACATGAGATGGACCACACTACGGAAAGCGAAGAGCCAAACAATGTTGAAGTTCACAAATAATTTTGATACCTTACACACCAAGATGGGTATCAATGACTTCGAGTGGGATCTAGTTTTGAAATACCATGGGGCTCTGCATAGGTACATCTAAATTGAAATGGATTTCCTAAACATCTCATCATTGGGATTTTCCTATCAATATTCTGTCAAAATAGAGAAGAAATTTAGGCACCAGAACAAATGGGAGTTCGGGTCTACAAATCCGCAACAACCAAAGCATGGTAAAGACGCCCCTAACTAACAACCTTCAGAAAACCAGTCCAAGACAAAAGACAAGAAGGGTAAGGGAAATATGAAGAATGACACTGAGAAGTGGTGTGAATGCCACAAAATCCCTCGGTACAACACCGATGGATGTCACTCGAAAAATTCATTGGTGGTCGAGGTCAAAGACAAGGATCCAAACCCTGATTCAAAATATGATCCATAAAATATTGAAAACAAACAGATCGTCAATGCAGACCCTGTTGCTACTATTATGACTGCAACAATTCAACCAGAAGAACCAATAGATCCTGAAGAGGGGGGGCGCCTCTTCCATTCACAGATGTGGGTAAAGGGGACCCCGTTGCATTTCATTGTTTATAACGACAGCCAGAAGAAATTCATCTCAGCTAAGGTCGTCAAACTGTTGGGGTTGTCGACAACACCACACCCACAGCCATACAACATTAGGTGGCTTCACTAGGGACGAGATCTTTGTGTCAGCCAACAGTCTCGCCTGTCCTATGGAATCTAGCCCTTCAAGGATGAGGTAGTGTGTGATGTTTCCCCTCTTGATGTCTGTGATGTTGTTTTGGGCCATCCATATATGTGGAAACGTCATCTTGTTTATGAGTCTCGACCCCATAGTGTCATTATTACTCTGGGGGTTCATCTCTATAGGATACCAGAGGTAGTTTCGACTACTATTCCACCAAAACAATGCCGCAAGGTAATCTCTCATACTACAAAATTCATCCTCTTCACAGTATGTTCAAAGGATGCATAGAAGGCACCTACAACCACTGCAGCCTTAGCACCTTCTATCCAGTAGAAGCAGATTGCAGAAATTGTTTCTTCACCTATGATGTTGCCTACACAATGCCCCGTCAATCCCATAGACAACAAATTGGTGGAATAGATTCAACCCCGCCAGCAATAGGTTCATGACATCCTTCCACATACCAAGCAGCACAACTTCTACAAAAAGGAACGCAACTCACCAAGATTCATATTCAGAAAACACTTCCCCCTCTTCCTGGGAACTCAACGCAATGGATACCATTGCTTCCTAAGGGTGGGGATTTATCCAGGCGGATATTGATGGCCACCCACCTGTTCCAATTTCCAACTAACTCATCTAGACAGTTTTCAGTTCAACATGTCTCTCTGTAATGGGGAAATTTCTTTGTAATTATGGGTTCTGCACTTACGGGGATGTCTTGAATCCCTACACAACATCCAGGAGGATATTAGTGGTCGCCCACCTATTCCAAATAGCTTATTTTGGAAGTTTTCATTTCAGTACATATTTCTATATTTCCAGGGCCGTTTTGGGGCTCTAAATAGTTTTTTCTTGGCTTTACATAGTCAAAATGTAGAAGGAGTCAAATTTTTCTAGCATAATGGGTAGTTATCAAAAATACCTTTCCAACGGGCTATCACATGCCTAAAACGAAGATCGTATGAAAACTTTATGACCCCGGGAAGTTAATGTACCAACTTACCCCAACCGGGCCCACATGACTTTTTGAGTTTCATCTCCTAGGGTTAGGTTTTTGGATTTATAGGGGTTTGGCATTCATGTTTATCATAAAAAGGCCTTTAGTGCCTCATTATAATCATCTTCTGGCAAATGAGCGTAGCCTTCACATCTCTTCTCAGAGATAAACTCGCTAGAATGAGCATGGCCTTCACATCTCTTCTCAGAGATAAAACTCCCACCATTCTAGCGAGTCTTGCACTCTATATTTTTACAGTGTATGTACGTTTGTTTCATTAATAGAAATCATGTATTGTTGTATTTCTCTGTTTTTTACCATTTTTATGTGTATTTCATTGTAATATCTCTGCTTTCATTTCGTTCCAAAAATAATCCGGATCATGGCGGTGGTGGGTGATGAGCTCGACTTCTCTGCCTCTCCTTCTGGTTTTCCAAAAATCCTGTTGTTTTCCTTTTGGTGTGATATTCATCCGAGCTAAATTTTCATATTTATATAGCATTTTTCATTTTGGCTATGATATTCATCTGGGATAAATTTTTAGATTTATATCACATGAAATAGTTCAGTCAGATATCATGGTTGAATGGAAAATGATGTATAAGAACTCGTTATATTAATAATATTCATGTTACCAATGGGAAATGATACGTAACAACTTGTGTATATCAATCATCTCTATGTTACCAATGTAGATTGTTGGGATTAATAGATTCCGTGCAATAGCTTAAGTTATCATTTAAATTTGAATAAATTCATGAGTTCAATATTAAAAAATATGAATCTGAAAATGAAATAATATAAAAAATTTGAAAATTTAAAAATGAAATATTGGTTGTAATTTAACTTATCTTACTAGTTTCATATTTTGTAATAGGGCCTATTCAAATTTTGAAGGACTCAAAACAACAAAATAAACTTAACATAGTAACATAATAACTAGAACATAATAACTAGGGCTTGTTTAAATAACACATAATAACTAAGGTTAGGGTTTGTAAATTAAATAACACATAATAACTAAAGTTTGTAAATTAAATACACAGATAGGTTTCTAGATTAAATACGCCTATCGGCGTTCATTAACCACATATCAATTATGTGGCTATGCTAGTTTATATAAAACTAAAATATTTATAGTATAAAGAGTATTATTTAAAAGTTCATTTCAAAAGTTACATGAAGAAAAAGATGAATAGTAAATTATAGATATGGAACATAGTGATGAATCTTAATTTATCTTCGTCAACTTTAAATATTATAGCCATATCAACTAGTTTTTCCAATTTTTCATATCGATCATATGAGAAAGGAGGTTGAAATCAAAGACCATTCAAATCTTTAACTCCAGGTATTACAATAAAGGTCATACCCAACCTCTTTTGTATTCCACTATTAATAGTTGATTTCTATGATGTTAATCATTGTGACTTATTAATTGTTAATCCCTAAGCAAGTTTCAATGGACATTGTTTCATATTATCTCTTCTAAAATGTGTAATAGGAACACTCTAAAGGAATGATTCATCCCATGGAAACCCCACATAATTAATAAATCTCACTAAAACATATGTGGGAGGAACCCCCAAATAATTATCAAAAATTACTAAAACATATGTGGGAGGTTCTAGGGGTAAAATAATAGGGTTATACACAATTTATTCCATGACACCAAGAGCACCATTGATAGGCCATGCACCAGTCCATAAGTTTGAAGTAAGAATCACCTTAGTTCCAATTACAATAAGCAACTAAAGTTCAAATTCTTCTTCGTTTGCTTCAATAGAATAGTTTCTTCTTACCCATATAGTGACATTGGGTGCAATGGGGTGATCTAGGTATCTCAAACAATGCTTATTATGATTTTGAGGATTATTGTTTGTCTCAAACAAGTGTATGGCCCTATCAAATAAATTTTCTGTGGAAGCATCCAAACAGATATATTTACTAGTCATAAGTAATTTCTAGTCTTCTATAGTTGGAATTGCATCCCCAACATTCATTAGTTACAAATGATAAAAACATTTTTTTATCATGGCTTTGTCCATATTACCTAAACATTATATCAAGGGTCACAAAAATTCTGAACATGAGTTTCATAATTATTTTGCAAGACCTTCACATGCATATACAATTTTATACCTAACATGTGACAACTATCCCAAATCACTAACAAATATGATTGACCTCCCTCCAAAATAAATAATAAATATTTTTGGGAAATCTTGGAAAAGTTGAGCATCAATTCATATCAACAAATTTCTTCCCATAATACTCATTTCATCTATCATAATATATTTGGCATGCTTCATCTCTTCTTGTTTTCTAATTAAACATGAGCCTTGTATATTAGTTGTCTTTCGATTGGTATATGAAGCCAAGAATGCATTTTCATTAAAAACATGTTGAAATTTGCAACCCTTGTAGGGGCCAAAAGAAGTAAGGGACTCTTCTCAATGAGGGACTTATCTTAAAGAGCATGTTTAATAGCTACAATCAAATAACACTTTCATGTACTTGCAGTTGCTTATATTATCATACATAGTGAATTACCCCCTATTCTATAATGATTGAGGATAATATTATATGCTCTTATTTGGTTAATCCTTTGACTCTTAAATGAACACGAATTTGAATGCTCATTAAGAACAATGGAATTCAACTTTCATGTTTGAGATATGAAATGCATTACATAGTTGGAAGTGTCTTCAACAAAAAATTAGAGTTTCAATTATGCATAACATCACAATCCCTATATCCAAGCATCTAAAATTCATTGTAATTTATAAATTTATTCTTATACAGTCCACAAATGATATTTGACTCATGCTCCTTAGAATATTATGCACATTTGGAATTTATTCCTATTTTTTAGAATCATTTGAATCCACCAGAAGAAACAGATTATGATCAACATGCCAAGGTTTATATCAATTTTTTTTATCAATTATGTACTATATCATCGAACATGTGTCCTATATTCTATAGAAATCATGAAAGGTCTTGTACAATACCAACTCAACCCAACAAAACTCTATAAACATGTCATTTTATCGAGTAGGAATAGAGTTAAATAAAGGAAACACACGTACAATAGTTGCATTCTTCCATGATAATCATTTCATGCCACATTGACATTTTTCATACAACCATGATTTTGCAACATTTATCCATACAAGGTGCTCCATATCCCCAAGTTGTTTGGTATATGCATCAATAAGATAATTATTATTGTGAGCATTATATGTATCAACCTACATTTGTTTGAAAAAGTTCATGCCAACATTTAAAATCATAAATCGATGACTACATTTAGGAAGATGAAGCTTTAAAAGAAAATGAAAATGGCATATATATTGCACACATATGTCCCTGTCAACAATGGTTTCACATAAGAAACTCCTATATTCATGTGCCCCTATTTCATTAGGATTCTCAATAAAAGGGACACATCAAAATATTATGGAATTCCTTTAATCCTTGCTCATCTTTTGATGCCTATTTTTCTATGTAATTAATGACCATATTTTTCAAAAGAACATGTTTCTATATTATAATAGCTCTCCACATCATCAATGTAGTGTTCCTTAACCCCAAGAGTTGAAAAAAAACTAGGGATACATAGATTATAAGTATAGAAAAGCCATATACAAGAAACAAGTAATACAAAATAAGTGAAATATACCCTTCTATTATATTAATCAAAATAAAGAATGAAAGAAATGTTTTCTTGCCTCTTAAGGTGGGTGACCTTTCATTGAGCAAAGCTTCAAATACAATAATACACGAAAAAATATTCCATAGCCTTTTTTTCTCTTTAAATAAATTCTCAATATAAAACCCTAACTACTTGTGGTTCCATCATTAAAGAGTACCAGGGTGAGTGCAAGCTAATGATGGTCTCTCATGATGCATTAGTGGCAATGCAAACCTAGAAAAATAGAAATTTGTTAACTTGGAGGGATTATTCAAGGTACTTTTACAATGAATTTGAATATGGTGTAAGAATATTAAATGTAGGAAATTGAATTAGCTTTTTGAATATACAACTTTTATTATATACATTGTGAATAACTAGGTCAAATTTGGTTTCTTCTAACAATGGTATCTTATTTTTCCAACAAAACATAAGGTATATTTTTTGTTCATGCAGGTGTTGAGTATCTTAACAATGGAATTTTGTTCCAAAAAATTGTATACTTGTAGAAAACCCATTTTTCTTGGGCCGTGTATTTTTTGGAAATTTTTAATATTAATTTTATATCTTTTTTAAATTATCAAAGTCAACATATGCCTAAAATTACAAAGTATTTTGTTCGTGCAGTCTAAGAGGGTCTTAACATGATAAAAAAAAATTCTTTTTTTTTTGTCATAGGTATTAGTCTCCTCTAGTGCCGCGTATAATGCATTTGAGAAAAAGTTAAGCTGATAAAATGTTATAGCAGAAATAAGAGAGGTATGTATTTTAGGATTTTGATATATGTGAATACAAAAATATATTAAAAATAGTAAACAATATTAATTTTTTTTAAAGTTATATATTTGAAATCTACATATCTGAATCGATCTATTTATATAGTTTCGTCAACAATTGAATTGTTTATCCTATAGAAAAATAATGTCAAAGACAGAGATATAGAGAGGTATTCACAAAAATGTAGGTTTTTATCAATTTACAGACGAAACCACTAGGTTTGTCATTCTGAACCAAAATTTGAGCCAACTAAGTTAGTATACACGTTGTCAATCCCACCCAAAACAATTTGAATTCAAAATAACACATGCACGTTCTTAAGAGTGCACACACATTCTAGAAGCATGCATGTGTTCCTACGAGCGCGCATGCGCTCTAGGAATGCACACACGCTCTTATAAATCATTTCCTTCACTATCTCTCTCCTCCCTCTCCTCTTTGTCTTTCTCTCTCTCTCCCTCCCACGCTCTCATACACACACTTTATATCCCCCCTCTATGTATTCCTCTCTCTCCCTCCCACACTCTCTCGCACACACTTTTTGTCCCCCCTCTATGTCTTCATGTCTCTCCTGTTGATTAAGGTTGGTTGTCATTGATGTCAAACCTTGAAGAAAGCCCCGTAGAAGAAAGGTTTGGGTAATGGACCCAATATTGTTTGATGTAAATATGACTCATTATTTTTTTTTCATGGTCGATAAGAAGTAAATATGGATTAACTCCAAAGTGGTCCCCTTATGGTGAAATCCCTCACAGGAAGCAAGGATGATTTTAGGGGCTAAATTTTGGTCATGGGCTAATTTTCCATGGTTTTTCCAAAAACAACATTCGCTATTTTAAAAATGATTCTCCCAAATTCTATAAGATAAAATTATTTTACCTTAAAAAGCGCCAAAATTTTATAAAAACTATATAAAATCCTTAGAAATTTCAATATTTTTACAAAAATATCACTAGCTGGCATATGAAGGATTAGTAAGATTCGCCAAGGTTTCTACATTTTAAAATAAATTTCCATCCTTAAAATCATCTCTGACGGGAAGATGCTTTGCTGAGTAAGAGAACCCATGCTTAATTGTGGAATAATGAGATGAAGGACAATGAATTTTTCAGGGAAAATATCTTAGATGGATAGTGTTTGTCATGCCATTTCCGGTGTTATGTAGAACGTCACATAACTCCTCACAGTTAGAGAGTTATGACCATGTGAAATTGGAGAACCTAGGTTTGGGTAATGGACCCAAGTTTGTTTGATGGATAAATGTATGATTTTTTCTATATTTGAAGGTAATATTATTCTATATGGATATTACATGTCATTCCATTTCTGGTGGTATGTGTAATGTCACATAACTCCTCACGGTTTGAGAGTTATGGCCTTACGAAGTTGAAGGACCCTCATATGTCATCTAGAAGCCCCAAAAGGTCAAAGTAGTCAAAGTGGTTTAAGAGA
>ML785877.1:1041882-1066779 GCA_009831015.1 Picea engelmannii
CTCTCTCCCATTGTCCCTCCTTCCAACTATCTCTTTGTCTCTCTCCCCCTTCCTCTTCCCCTATCACACTATCAAACAATCCATCTCTACTCCATTCTCTCTTTACCTCTTGCATATAACCCTCACTCTCTCTCTCCCCGTATCCCCCTCCCTCTCTCTCCCCCAATATCCCCACATTGATCTATTTTCATCTTTCTAACCCCCCTCCCTCTTTTCCCCACCTTCCTCTCACTCTCTCACTCTCTACCTCCCCTCGTTGTCTCCTTGTCCCTCACTCTATTTTTCTTCCCCTATCCCCCTCTCACACTATCTTTCTTCCTCTCTCTTCAACCCCCCTCTGTACATTGCAAGGAAAGAAATGGCCTTGACCTAGACATGTCAATACCTAGACCTAAAACTAGACATAGCAATACCTAGACATGGAAAGACCTGGAGCATGACCTAGACCTAGTATATGACCATGACATAGACCATGAAATAGACCTAGACCATGATCTAGACCATGAAATAGAGCTAAATATAGATTTAGATGATGACCTAGAGCATGATGTAGACCATGACCTATACCATGACATATAGCTAGAGCTAGATTTAGACGATGACCTAGAGTTTGACATAGACCATGACCTAGACTCCCCTAACTCAATCTAATCCTAGGAATAACTTATACTCAACCCTTGACCTCCTATACACTTGAGCCCCGAGTGCACTATGCGTATACCTTTTGTAAAACCATTGCACCCACATATTGGTGCTCTAATCATTTCTCTATCCTTGAAAACAATTCCAATCCTAACCCCTTAGGCCTTAGTTGTCCCCATACCACTATACATATTTATTCATAAATATGTTTAGTCTATAATAAATGTTATATATGTTGCATTAAGAACACACGCACACTCTTGTGACTTGATTGAGTTGTAATTGGTGGTCATTTATGCTCAGTAGGAACACATGCACATTCCTAGAACGTGCACGTGCTTTAGTGCACACACATTATAGGAACATGTGCACATTCTTGTTGGGCATATTTTGGTGCCAAGCAAACTCCACTACCTCATCTATCTCAAGGTTGACAAAAAATGTGCAACATCTTCACACAAAAATAACATGCACAAACAAGTTTTTATTATTTTAGTCTTCTTGTTTGATTCATATAGAGTTTTTTGCTATTTCCAGACCATTGTAGGAATATTTGGAAGAAAAATTTGTCCAAGTGCAATTGGAATTGTTGTTTGTATATTCTTGGAATTGGAAGACAAATTTGTCCATGTGCAATTGGAATTGTTGTTTGTATATTCTTGTGTCTTCTTGGAATTGGAAGACAAACTTGTCCAAGTGCAATTGGAATTGTTGTTTGTATCTTCTTGTGTCTTCTTGGAATTGGAAGATAAATTTGTCCAAGTGAAATTGGAATTGTTGTTTGTATCTTCTTGTGTCTTATTAGAATTGGAAGACAAATTTTTTCAAGTGCAATTAGAATTGTTGGTTGTATCTTATTGTGTCTTCTTGGAATTGGAAGACAAATTTGTCCAAGTGCAATTGGAATTGTTGTTTGTATCTTCTTGTGTCTTCTTGGAATTTGAAGACAAATTTGTCCAAGTGCAATTGGAATTGGAAGAAAAAAATTTCCAATTGCAATTGGAATTGTTATTTGTATCTTCTCGTGTCTTCTTGGTTGTGCATTATTAAACAATACAAAGACATATTTGTGTTAGGGTGTATGGAAGCCAATTTTTCTCTTTAAACATGGGGAACCGACGAATTAGAGAAAAAAAGTCCTCAAGAAAAGAGAAACCGATCAAAAAGGTAGAAGAATAAAGAGAAAAGGAAAAGTTACGTATGCCAAAGCGTAAGCTTTCAGAAGAGGGAAATCCAATTACTAGTGGAATAGATGTTGCTATTGTTTCTCCTCCATCACCAAAATAAAAGCATAAGAGTTCTTTAGAGAGAAATACATCTAGTATCTCTTCAAGGAAACTTGTTGTGGATGACTAGATGATGGAGGATTTTCTTGGAGATGATTATACAATGGATGAAATTAGAGAAGCAAATGGTGTACAACATTATGGTGAAGAAGTTTTTGTGGTGCAATCTCTTGTTGGATAGGCAAATGTTCCAGAAACTAGTCAATACCATGTCCACTCTTCTCCCAGAGTTGATCTTCCAGTGATTGAAGGGGAAATAACTGCAACATTGTAAAATCCATAGCAGGGAGGTCAAGAGTGCTAGAATAAGGGTTCATTGTCCCTACCTAGATTGAGTACTGTGTGGTGAAGAACTCCTAAATGCATTTAGGTCGATGAAATTTTTGTAACATCACTTGAAGGTAAGTTACCTAACCATACTATTCATCATCACTCTTATAAAATAATTAAATAATATTTTGAACCAAAATCCGATGCTACTAAATGTCAATTATTTTTAGCTTTGTTAAAATCTAGAAGTTTGATTGTTGTTAGGAGAATTTTAGGCATTAAAATAGTCAAGAGTGTAGAAACAAGTCATTATATTGTTAGAAACCTTGTAGATTCTTTTCAAATAATTGGTAAGAAATATCGTTCTAAATACCACAATGCAACCCCACGTGTCTTGTCACAATCAATTGTTACCAAGATCACAAGAAAATATTGTTTGCTACAACAAACCTATCACCTCTTGAAATGCAATGTCAAAATCCTTAGAAAGTTTATCATAGAAAAATTTATATCCTTCATTTGCCTTGCCTTTCCATGTCATGGCATGCCTTCACTCGTCTTGCCTTGCCTTCAATTTATTTCACTTGCCATGCCTTCACATTCCTTGCCTTCACTTGTCATGCCTTCACTTTCCTTCACTTGTCATGCCTTCACTTGCCTTCACTTGCCTTCAATTGCCTTCACTTTCTATGCCTTCACTTTCCATGCCTTCACTTGCCTTCACTTGTCTTACCTTCAGTTTCCTTCACTTGCCCTCACTTGCCCTGCCTTCACTTTCCTTCAATTTCCTTGCCTTCATTTTTCATGCCTTCACTTGCCTTTACTTGCCTTACCTTCACTTGCCATGCCTTCAATTTCCTTCATATGCCTTCACTTTCCTTTCCTTCACTTTCCATGCCTTCAGTTTCCTTACCTTTACTTTACATGCCTTCACTTTCATTTCCTTTCCATGCCTTTCCTTTCCTTTCCATGTCATGCCATGCATTCACTTTCCTTACCTTTCCTTCACTTTCCTTTCCTTCACTTGCCTTTCCTTACCTTCGCTTGCCATGAATTACCTTCACTTTCCATGCCTTCACTTTCCTTTCATTTATTTCAATTGCCTTCACTTTCCATTCCTTCACTTGACTTTAAATGCCTTCACTTTCCTTGCCTTCACTTTCCATGCCTTCACTTTCATTTCATTTATGTGCCTTGCCTCGCCTTTCCATGCCTTCACTTTCCATGCCTTCACTTGCCTTGACTTACCTTCACTTTCCATGCCTTCACTTTCCTTGCCTTTCCATTAATTCACTTTCCATGTCATGCCTTCACTTTCCTTGTCTTGCCTTCAATTGCCTTCACTTTCCTTCACTTGCCATGCCTTCACTTGCCTTGTATTACATTTCCTTTCCATTCCTTGCCTTTACTTGCCTTGCCTTCACTTGCCTTCATTTTCCTTTCCTTGAATTCACTTTCCATGCATTGCCTTCTCTTTCCATGACATTACATTCCTTCACTTTCCTTTCCTTAAATTTCCTTCACTTTTCACGCCTTCACTTAAATTTACTTTCCATGCCTTTTATTTCCTTTTCTTTCCTTTCCATGCCTTTCCATGCCATTCAATGCCTTCACTTTCCATTCCTTCACTTGTATTTCATTTCCATTCCTTTCCTTGCCTTACCTTGCCATGCCATGCATTTCCATGCCATTCCATGCACTCACTTTACTTCACTTGCATTTCCTTTTCATGCCTTACCTTTCCTTTCAATGCCATGCATTTCCTTCACTTTCCTTCACTTTCCATGTCTTCACTTGCATTACCTTTCCATTCATTTCCTTGCCTTGCCATGCATTTCCTTGCCTTCAATTAACTTGCCTTGCATTGTCTTTCCATGCCTTGCCTTGTTTTTTCATGCCATTCCATGCCTTAAATTTCCTTTCCTTCACTTACCTTACCTTTCCATGCCTACCTTCAATTTCCATGCCATGTCTATCCTAACAAGGTGTTAAAATGTCAAACATATGTAATAAGAACTGAGCAAAACACTAGTGTCGTAGATACTTCAAGAAAGTTTTTCCAGTTGAAGGAATGATAGCGGTGGGGCCCCACTAGATGAAACCCAGTGCTATGGATCCAATGCAACTGACGGTTCGTCCATCCGAGTCTTGGTTTGAGTTTTATCGTGAGTTGCAACTCGCCTCCTCAAGATATTTAGGGACATGTGGCCAATTTGGTCCGGGGGAATAAAATACAAATAATGAAGCATAAAAAAGTTTTGTAAGCTCCCACAAGTCTATTTTTCCAAGGCACATGCGACTACACTACCCACAAACTCCACACACATTGTTCTTTAAAATCGACCTCCTCTTCAGAAATTGCACTATGCCTCATTGAGAAAAACCCTAGTGTCGGAGATACTCCAACAAACGATTTTATGGTCGAAAGAATGATAACGCAAGGGCCCCACTATTTGAAACTCGATGATCTATATCCAATGAAATTGGTGGTTTTTCCATCCAATTCTCATCTTGAATTTTATCGTGAGTTGCAACTCGCCTCCTCAAGTCATTTAGGGACAAGTGGCCAATTTGGTATGGGGGCATAAAATCCAAGCAAAGCAGCATAATAGAGTTCCATAAGCTCCTGCAAGTTTGTTTGGAGAAAGTCCCACATGAATACACTACCCATAATTTCCCCACACAGTGTTCTTTAAAATCGACCTCTTCTTCAGAAATTACACTATGCCTCATTGAGAAAAACCCTAGTACCAGAGATACTCCAACAAATGGTTTTTTGGTCGATGGAATGAAAATGGAGGGGCCCCACTAAATGAAACCCAGTGCACTGGATCCAATGCAACTGGCGATTCATCCATTTGAGTCCCAATTTGAGTTTTATCACAAGTTTCAACTCGCATCCTCAATCCATTTAGGGACATGTGGCCAATTTGGTCTGGGGGCATAAAATTCAAACAGAGAAGAATAATAGAGTTATGTAAGCTCCCACAGGTCTATTTGGCCAAGGCCCATGCAAATACACTACCAAGAAATTCCCCACATAGTGTTCTTTAAAATCGACCTCATCTTCAAAAATTGCACTATGCCTAATTGAGCAAAACCCTAGTGTCGGAGATACTCCAACAAACAATTTTCTGGTCGACAGAATGACAACGGACGGGCCCAACTAGTTGAAACCAAGTGCTCCGGATCTAGTTCAACTGACAGATTTTCCATCGGAGTCTCAGTTTGAGTTTTATCACGAGTTTCAACTCGCCTCCTCAAGCCATTTAGGGATGTGTGGCCAATTTGGTCTGGGGGTATAAAATCCAAACAGAGTAGCATAACGAAGTTTTGTAAGCTCCCATAAGTCATTTTTACCAAGGTCGATGTGACTACACTACCCACAAATTCCCCACACTATTTTATTTAAAATCAACCTCCTCTTCAGAAATTGCACTATGCCTTATTGAGCAAAACCCTATTGCCGAAGATACTCCAACAAACAATTTTCTGGTCGACAGAATGATAGCGGAGAGGCACCACTAGTTGAAAATTAGTGCTCCAGATCCAATGAAACTGAATATTCGTCCGTCCAAGTCTAGATTTGAGTTTTATCATGAGGTGCAAGTCGCCTCCTCAAGCCATTTAGGGACACGTGGCCAATTTAGTCTAGGGGCATAAAATCCAAACAAAGAAGAATAACAGAGTTTTGTAAGTTCCTACAATTGTTTTTGGCCACGGACCATGTGACTAAACTACCCACAAATTCCCCACACATTTTTATTTAAAATCAACCTCCTCTTCAGAAATTGCACTATGCCTCATTGAGAAAAACCCTAGTGTTGTAGATATTCCAAAAAATAGTTTTTTGGTCGACATAATGACAACAAAGGGGACCCACTAGCTGAAAATCGGTGCTCCGGATCCAATGCACTTGACGATTCATCTGTCTGAGTCCCAGTTTGATTTTTATCATGAGTTTCATCTCACCTCCTCAAGTCATTCAGAGACATGTTGGCATAGAAAGGAAAGGAAATGAAAGGAAAGGAAAAGAAAGTCAAGGAAATGAAATCGAAGGAAAGAAATGACAAGGCTAAGCATGGCATGACATTAAAAGACAAGGCAATGTCTATCCCTACTCTGGTGATATCCCAATCAAAGATAAATATCTGAAGAATATTCCTCTCGATGAAGCTTGTCCATCCACTCATCGATCATAGGTGAACCAAACTCAATGATATGTCTGAAGTCCATGTCTGGAGGTCTCCCTGGGGAAAACGTCCCAAAAACCCACTACACACTACCATACACCACTATATATTTTTTTATTCCACGGAACACCATTGTATCATCATGTGCCACTGTATCAATCACTCCACTAATATCAATTGAACCTAGATCCCAAAGTGATGTATCCACATATGTCCTATACTCAATCCCCCAATCAACTGGTGCATATACTTCCATGTTGGTTGGTCCATAAGGAATTTTCTCAATTACCATCTATGTACCTAAGCCTTGAGCCAAAATAAATGTCTCATGATCCATGCAATGAAAAACAGGTGCACGGTCAAAACCCTCTGTGTCAAAAATCACCTCATACACCTACAACTATGAATGCTCCTCATGTGGAATCATCACAAAAGGATCCTCCCTCATATCATGAGTTCCAGTCATTCCCTCATGTGTTACTATTTTTTTCAATGAAGAGCGTTCCAAACTAATATGGTATCAAATCTCCTCAATCTCCCTTTCCTTGTCTTCAGTAAACTTAAGAGCAAGGTCTATGTCCATGAACAACTACAAGTAATCATATTTCATTTGCTCTAGTGACTCTTTTATTATTCATAATTGAGCACTAGTGATCCCATCTACAACTCCTTTTTGTTTCTCCTCCATATGAGCTTTACACATAAGATCTTCCATAAACTTATGAGCACCATCTTCCCTTGTCAACACCTACACAATCAGTTCCTCCTTGACCAATAATTGGTCCTCCAATTCTTGCAACACTAAGGGATTTTGTTCAATTTTACCACCATGTCGAGGTACAATCACATCCTCATCATTATCAGAATCATAAATGAGAAATGATGTTGAATCCTCATCATGCATATGTTCTATCTTTCTTGAACTACCCTCATCATAATCATCATAAACAATGGAAGATGTTGGATCCTCAACATCAACCGATTGGAAAATATCTTCATAGTCATCATGAGATGTTGCATCCTCATCCTTTGTGAATTCACCATAGGTATACCCATCAAACACACTATTTTCCTCGGCTTCATCGGTTAGATCTGATGATGTATCATAGGTTGTTGTTTGGTCCTCTTCTACGCACACATCCTCCACATGGCTAGATGCATGCTCCTCCACCTGTCCTTCATGCTCATTTTTCTTCCTTGTTCCTTTAAAGGAATACTCATCTACATTATTTTTCCAACATCCATAGTTGAGGGTGAAATATATATTAAAAGGAAAATTTGCACGGATATCCTCACCCAATGTTAGATACTTTTGGTAGTGGTAAGGCACATTTTTAATTTTTTCTAGTGTCCTCTAGATTTCAACCACATGCTCTGGATCTTCCTCCACCTGGCTTAACCACCTAAGTGCAGAACCTACTCCCATCCTTTCTTACACCTTTTCCTTAGTTTGATATACAAGCTTGTACAACCTCACAGGATGGGAGGATCCCAAGATCGGATACCACTGTAATTTCCCCAAAGGGGAATATGCTATATTTTCTTGTCAAATATAGTTTTGGTTATATTCTTTATATGTTATTAAAATGATTAAGGAATTTCCACAAACATATTGCACATAACCCATAGATAGGAATTGTGAAAAACATGTTGCATACACCAGAAATTAGAAGAGATAATATGGAACTTTATTAATGATAGAATTTTGACCACACAATACATTGACTAGGGATGCTATAGAAGCTGCATCAAAACAACAAACAATAAAGTGAAAACCAAAAAACCTAGTGTAGTTCCCTTATATATCCTAGTATATGGCTTCTCCAATATGGACAAGGCTAACTCCAAATATCCAATCATCCTCCAATAATGATGCAATAATCTTGTAAACCTCTACTGAAGACAATGACCCTCCATTCCAACAACATCGGTTGCAACAATACAGTTGTTGGTACCCGAAATAGCTCTGTAACTCATATCACATAGGGCCTCAGGGGACACAACTGGACGTCTGGAGGGGCCTCACATGATGAGGTTGGGAAACCAATTAAGGACTTGTGAAACACCCTATGTTCAACCCATAGGGATGACTCTTGACACAGTTTCCTGAAATCCCTTGAACTCCTGCGAAAACAGAGTATGGCCTCCTCTATAAATTTCTGCCAATATCTTATGTAATCTGATCCAAATTGATAAAAAACCAAACTGAACCTCCAATCAAGACCCCGTATGGATCCTCCTCCTTGTATAAGCTCTAATGGAAATCCTAGGTGGATTCCCCTCTTGTGTAGCTAGGGTGGATATTGCACCACTGAAACCAAACCAATAGTGGAAGGGTTTTGTTAAACCCTAATGAAACAATGGCTCCAAGAGAACTTCCAAAATGAGGGATCAATTCATAATGCCAAAGTGAGGCTCTACCCCTCCTTTTATCATTTTTACATGTCTTCTAGAACTTTCCCCCTTTTGACCAAATCAAACGTGACTTCTAGAACTTTCCCCTTTTTGACTAAATCAAATATAACCCTTATCCGCATTTTTCTTTCACTTTAGGATTAAAAGTCATTTTTAATAATAGATAAGTAACTTATTAATCTAATGTCACTTTAAATACATAACATCTCCTAACTAACTAATATTAAATAACCCTTTTTTACTTCCTTTTTCTTCACTAACAAGCCACATAAGTCATTTCCACTATCGAACAGGGAAATCCAAAAATGGGCATATGACAATTTATGTCATCGTTCATCTTTAAGTCCATGTTGCCTAAGTCACCTTATTGTGTTGTGATTTTTTTCAAGGGAAGTTTCATCCTGTGTCGACCACTCATCAAAATTATTGACTTTGCATGTCGGTTTTCCCGTTGTCAAGTACTTCTCAGAATAAATAAGAATATTTGTCCTATACTCATGCTAGTATGGAAGGTCCTCATTGACTTCTTGATTGTGAGTCAACTCTTATCGATTAAAACACATTGCTCTGAGAGTTTGACCTAGAGTCACACCCTAGCCCTACTTACATAATTAATAGGTAACCTTGTGCTCAACAAATGACACTTTGTCATTTGTTGTTGACTGAGTGATTTCCCTTGTGTTTGACAGCAAGAACATTATTCACACTATTAGCACCTAAAACTACATATAAAACTGCATGTCAAATTTTTGCCTTGTTGCAAGAATGAGGACATTCTTGTAGCATCGAAAAATACTATTCCTACAAGCACCAGTTGTGTGAGATTGCCATTTTTACCCTTTCATCAAAATATCCATATTCTTATGTTCATGATCAAGTCTAGATCTTGGGTTTCTTTGGGTAAAAAATTGGTTTTTGAGGTTCTTTGGTTCTCGAGCTTTTGTGCAGGGTATTAATAATTTTTATAAAAACTATTGGGGCTATAACATCACCCAATATCTAAGTCATTCACCAAATCTCGAGGACAAGGCCATATGACAGCATATGGACTCAGCACCAAGTGCCAAGGAGAAAGTCCGCAAGGGGCCATAACATTGCACTACGCATCGATTATGTGTGGAAATGACGGTGCATATAAACACATGGAACACATTGTTTTCCCATTCATGTGGGATTAATCCCACTGAATAAAAAAAAGGAAAGTGTGCAACATTGGCAACACTTATACCATCATTCTTTTATAAATACATATGGAATTTTGATGAGGACAATAATTAAATATCTCGACCGGATGTTGGTCCTCCACTCTACAACAACATATATATATATATATATATATATATATATATATATATAGAGAGAGAGAGAGAGAGAGAGAGAGAGAGATTTACTTATGTATTTTCTTATGCATCTTTGGCTCATCGAGGTAACATGCCATTGGACCCGTGGCATTGCTTTCACTTTTAGTATTATGTATTCAACTATTGAATTACATATAAATCTCGCAATATTTTTGGCTCTTCTAGTTGGAATTTTGGAGTGTGTAATGGATGTTTTCCCTTACATAATGATACTGCACAATCAGGTCAGGATGGATTCCCATTGGAGACTTTTGTGTAAAGGAATTTGTGTTTATGCCACCATTTGCATCCAGTTGGTCGGTTTTCTCACAAGTGTGCCATAAATATTGCCTGAGATTCAAGTTATGCTCGTCTTCTTTGTTGATAAGGAAGAAGGGTATGGTGGGAAGATACTAGTTCCAAATGGTAGAGCATATTGTTAAGATAATTATTAGTTCTTGTCATCATAAAAGGAGGCGAATTTCGGGCTCCATTTTCGATCAAATGGTAATGAATCTTCCAAAACCATTATAAAACCACTTCCATAATTAGTCCATTTACTTTGAATGTGGACAATTTTTTAAATCTCTCAACGGTTTGGGAGAAATATTTGTCTAATTAGAACAAAATTGTCCAGAATATTATCAGCAGTCAAACCATCATCTCTAGATTGACATAGCTACAGGATTTGGGTAAATCATTGACAAATAGAAGAAAAATTTGTGGATCAAATCTTAGTTAATGTGCACCCTATGGAATAGAATCACTAGTCAAGAATTAGTTCCATATATGATGGAGGAGAGTGGAAGTCAAAGGATGAATTTCTTGTTTAAATTGAGCTCAGTATTTTAGGTAGAAAATCAAGAAGAGATTCGAGCTACAAGTGGCAAAGAAATTAGCAAGATGACTCTAGAACACAAATTGGAAGGCATTCGACTTCCCTGTCCCAGATTTCTTGCAAATAGATCATGCATTGTTTTATTTTTAGTTTATTTTTAGATATTTGTTCCAAATTGTTGGTAGCTTCTCTGAGGTTGTAATTTCTATTTATTTCATCATTTGCAATGTAAAAAGGTGAAAGGGGGCGGAACTATGATGGGGTAGGAGAAGGGAGTAGGCTTGGCTAGATATTGTAATGAGATTTATGCTTACTCAAGTAATCAAACACCATGTTGGTCAGATTGTTTTCCTATATGTCTATTTTTTCTTATCTTATTTAAATGCAAATTGAAATCCGTGCAAAGCATGAATTTCTTCTTGAACCAATGCTAAATTACCTGTTTCTTGGATTTGTATTTGAATATTTAGTTTTGGTATTATAATGATATTATGAGCTTGAAAATATTCTTAGCATAAGTAAGCAAATTGTTCATTTATGCTCTTTGTTTTCTCTTTTCCTCATACATCCAAATGTCTATTTATCTGTCCATTACTGTGAATGCCCATGACTAAGCGAGGTGTTATTGTTTTATTTTTTAACTGATATTTTGTATCAGATCCATAACCTTTTCCCTTTCAAACTTATTTGATTTATATATCCACCCATAAAACAATTCTAAAACCTAAAAAGAACCTTAAACAAACCATTGCAATAACTGAGGTGCCCTAGCTTGCCCTTAGAAGTCAAGTGAAACTTTAGGGACTAACATATTTTGGTGTCGTTGTCGGGGATAAAGGAAAGTGGAATTTATCCCTGGGAGAAATGGAAACGATCAGATCCAGTCTTTGATGGTGAACAAGGTTTGGTGACATAGTGACTACAATATTTCACATGGCGACTACATGAAGGAAGAATCCAGAGGCAGCTTCACTGGTTAAGATTCTCTACAGCAATGTAAGCCATTTTGGATATGAGGTATGCAATTTTTTATTTCTCAAATGTGTTTGGATTTCCAAATCTTGTGCCAAGTAAGGATGATTGGGAAAATTATTTACCAAGTTTTAAAGGAAATGACAGGGAAGTTCCTGCTGAGCACTTGCTGGAATTTCATGAATGTCTGCATCAGCTGGGCATTGTTCATGAATATGTCTTGTTGAAGATGTGTAGGTACTCGCTAGAGGGGAAGACTCATGAATGGTGTAGATATTTTCCCCCTTCCAACATTTCTTCATTGAATAAATTTCATCTTGCTTTTCACGATTATTGCAAAGATATATTTCCTATTGAATCTATTTTTGAAATTTTTTGTGAAAAAATTGAATTATTATACCATCATTATAATCATGAAGTTAGGGATAAAGATGTAAATAAGATGCATGTGGAGACATTTGTTCATATTGAAGGTTATATTGATCATGTTTTCCATGCTATTGGGATTGATGAAATTAATTTGCTACCCTCTGATTTGCACAACAATCATGTTTCTTTAGAATCTGCTCAAGAAGTTTCTGCACCAAAAACATATCAGCAAAAATTATCTTTCTTGCACCAACTGGAAATATGTTATGATTTTCAATATCTTGTGTCAATCTATATGGAGACTATATTTTCATAGGTCTTCAAAGTTGTAGGATTCGAAGTGCAAGCAAAATGAAGTAGTAAGTATAGGCTGCATATTGTATTTTTGGTGCAAACATTTCAGTTTGTATGCATTATTTTATTCACATGCAAACAAAAAAACCATTTCGTTGATCAAATCATTTCTAGGAAACAATGGAAGTTCTTATATACTTGATCTGATTCACGCAGTTGGTTAGAGTAGGATGCACAAAAATAATCTTATTTCACAAGCATGTTGGTTTCCATTTTTATTTCAAAAATTATGTTTTCAGTTGGATAGTGTGTCGTAGATCAGTAATAATGACTCCATAATCCCAATAGTGGCACTGGCAAACAGGTTTCAGTTTCAATCCGGTTTGCAAATGTGGTTTGTATTCAATTGAGTAGGGTTTTTATTAGAGCACGTTGAGCAGTTATAGGGATGAGTTACAATAGTGAACTAAGGCACGATGGTCTGTGAGTTCTTGATGCTTCACCTGGAGAGAATCATCCCCCAGTTAGAGCCAGTGTTAACACCTAGAACTATATATAAAACTGCATATCAAATTTTCCCCTTGTTGTAAGAATGAGGTCATTCTTTTAACATCAAAAAATAGTATTCCTAAAAGCACTAGTTGTGTGAGATTTCCATTTTTACCCTTCTGTCAAAATATCTATATTCTTATGTTCATGATCAAGTCTAGATCTTGGGTTTCTTTGGATAAAAAATTGGTTTCCAAGGTTCTTTGGTTCCCAAGATTCTATGCAAGGTATTAATAATTTTTATAAAAAATATTGGGGATATAAAAAAACCCAATATCTAATTCGTACACCAAATCCCGAGGACAAGTTCATATGACAACATATGCACTCAACACCAAGTGCCAAGAAGAAATCCCATAAGGGGCCATAACACTGCACTACGCGTTGATTATGTGTGGAAATGACGGTGCATATAAACACATGGAACACATTGTTTTCACATTCATGTGGGATTAATCCCACTGAATAAAAAAAATAAAGGAAAGTGTGCAGCATTGGCAACACTTATACCAATGTTATTTTATTAATACATATGGCATTTCGATGAGGACAATAATTAAATATCTTGACCAAATACTGGCCCTCCACTCTATAGCAATATATATATATATTGAAATTTTCTTCTATGTTTTCTTATGCATCTTTGGCTCGTCAATGTAACATGCCATTGGACCCGTGGAATTACTTTTACTTTTGGTATTATGTATTCAACTGATGAATTACATACATATATCACAATATTGTTGGCTCTTCTAGTTGGGGTTTTGGAGTGTGTAATGGATATTTTCCCTTACATAATGATACTGCACAATCAGGTCAGGAAGGATTCCCATTGGAGAATTTTGTGCAGATGGATTTGTGTTTATTCCACCATTTGCATCAAGCTAGTCGGTGTGCTCACAAGTGTTCCATAAATATTTCCTGAGATTCAAGTTATGTGTGTCTTCTTTGTTGATAAGGAATAAGGATATGATGGGAAGATACTAGTTCCATATGGCAGAGAATGTTGTTAAGATAATTATTAGTTCCTACCATCTTAAAAGGAGGCAAGTTTTGGGCTCCATTTCCGGTCAAATGGTAATGAATCTTCCAAAACCATTAAAAACCCTTCCAGAATTAGTCCATTTACCTTGATTGCGAACGATTTTTGAAATTTCCAAATGGTTTGGGAGAAATATTTTTCTAATCAGAACAAAATTTTCCAGAATATTATCAGAAGTCAAACCATTATCTCTAGATTGTAACAACTACAAGATTTGGGAAAATCATTGACAAATAGAGGTAAAATTTGTGGATCAAATCTCATTTAATGTGCACCCTAAGGCATAGAATCAATAATCATTAATTAGTTCCAGATATGATGGAGGAGAGAGGGATTCAAAGGATAAATTTCTTGCTTAAATTGAGATCAATATTTTTAGGTAGCATATCAAGTAGAGATTCAAGCTACAGGTGGCAAAGCAATTAGCAAGATGACTACAGAACACATATTGGAAGGCAATCGACTTCAATGTCCCAAATTTCTTGCAAATAGATCATGAATTGTTTTATTTTTAGTTTATTTTCATATATTTGTTCCAAATTGTTGGTAACTACTATGAGGTTGTATTTTCTATTTATTTCATCATTTTCATTGTAATAAAGCGAAAGGGGGTGGCACTATGATGGGGTAGGAGAAGGGAGTAGGCTTGGTTGTAGATTGCAATGAGATTTATGCTTGTAACACTTACCACTCAAGGAATCAAACACCCTGTTGGTCAGACTATTTTCCTATATGTCTTTTTCTGCTTATCTTATTTAAATGCAAATTGAAATCTCTGCAAACTATGATTTTCTTCTTGAACCAGTGGTAAATTACATGTTTCTTGGATTTGTATTTGAATATTTTTTTTGGGGATTATAATGATATTCTGAGATTGAAAATATTCTCAGCATAAGTAAATAGATTGTTCATTTATGCTTTGTGTTTTCTCTTTTCCTCATACATCCAAATGTCTATTTAGTTGTCCATTAGTGTGAATGGCTATGACTAAGTGAGGTGTTATTGTTTTTTTTTTGAACTAAGATTTTTTATTAGATCCATAACCTTTTCCCTTTCAAACCTATTTGATTTATAGATCCACCCATAAACCAATTCTAAAACATAAAAAGAACCTTAAACAAACCATTTCAATAACTGACGTGCCCTAGCTTTCCCTTAGCAGACAAGTGAAACTTCAGGGACTAACATATTTTGGTGTTGTTGTCAGAGATGGAGGAACGACGAATTTATTCCTGGGAGAAACGACAATGATCAGATCTATTCTTTGATGGTGAACAAAGGTTGGTGATATAGTGACTGCAATATTTCACCTGGTGGCTCCATGAAGGAAGAATCTAGAGGTGGCTTCACTAGTTTAGATTCTCTACAACAATGGAAGACATTTTGGCACTGAGTTATGCAATTTTTGATTTCTCAAATGTTCCTGGATTTCAAAATCTTGTGCCAAGTAAGTATGATTGGGAAAATTGTTTACCAAGGTTTAAAGGAAATGATTGGAAAGTTCTCGCTGAGCAATTGTTGGAATTTCATGAATGCATGTGTCAACTAGGAATTGTTCATGAAGATGTCTTGTTGAATATGTTTAGGTACTCGTTGGAGGGGAAGGCTTGTGAATGGTGTAGATATTTCCCCCTTTCCAACATTTCTTCATTGAAGGAATTTCATCTTTCTTTTCACAATTATTGTAAAGATATATTTCCTGTTGAATATCTTTTTGAAAGTAGTTGTGAACAATTTGAATTATTATACTATCATCATAATCATGAAGTTCAGGATAAATATGTAAATCAGATGCATGTGGAGAAAATTGTTCATATTGAAGGTTGTATTGAGCATGTTGTCCATGTTATTGGGATTGATGAAATTAATTTTCTACCCTCTAATTTGCACAACAATCTTGTTGCTTTAGAATATGCTCAAGAAGTTTTTTCACTAGAAACATATCAACATAAATTATCTTTCTTGCACCAGCTAGAAATATGTTATGATTTTCAAGATCCAATGGCACTCTATATGGAGACTGTATTTTCAGAGGTCTTCAAAGTTGTAGCATTATACGTGCAAGAAAAATGAAGTAGTAATTATAGGCTGCATATTTTATTTCTACTACAAACATTTTAGTTCTTATGCATTATTTTATTCACCTGCAAACAACTAAATCATTCCGTTGATCAAATGATTTCTTGAAAACATTGGAAGTTTTCCTATACTTGATCTGATTGGCGCAACTGGTTAGAGTAGGATGTACATAAATAAGATTATTTCATAAGCATGTTGGTTTCCATTTTTAGTTCAGAATTTGTGTTTTCAGTTGGATAGTTTGTTGTCAATCAGTAATAATGACTCCATAAGCCCAATAGTGGCATTGGTAGACAGGTTTCAGTTTCAATATGGTTTGCAATTGTGGTTTGTATCCAGTTGAGTAGAATTTTTATCAGAGCATGTTGAGCATTTACAGGGATGAGTTACAGTAGTGAACTAAGGCATGATGTTCAGTGAGTTTTTTATGCCTCACAGGGAGAGCATCATCCCCCAGTTAGAGCCATTGTTAGCACCTAAAACTACATATAAAAATGCATATCAATTTTTCGCCTTGTTGCAAGAACGAGGTCATTCTTTTAGTATAAAAAAATATTATTCTTACAAGCATTAGTTGTGTGAGCTTTCCATTTTTACCCTTTCATAAAAATCTCCATATTCTTATGTTCATGATCAAGTGTAGATCATGGGTTTCTTTGGTTAAAAAATTGGTCTCCAAGGTTCTTTGGTTCTCGGGCTTCTATGCAGGGTATTAATAATTTTAATAAAAAACATTGGGGCTATAACAACACCCAATATCTAAGTCATCCACCAAATCCCGAGGACAAGGACATATGACAACATATGGACTCAACACCAAGCTCCAAGGAGAAATTACACAAGGGGTGATAACATTGCACTATGCGTCGATTATGTGTGGAAATGACGATGCATATAAACACATGGAACACATTGTTTTCCCATTCATGTGGGATTACTCCCACTGAATAAAAAGAAGGAAAGTGTGTAGCATTGGAAACACTTATACCAATGTTATTTTATAAATACATATGGAATTTCAATGAGGACAACAATAAAATATCTCGATCAGATGTTGGACCTCCACTCTGCAACTATATATATATATATATATATATATATATATATATATATATATATATATATATATATATATATATTGAAATCTACTTTTGTATTTGCTTATGCATCTTTGGCTCACCGAGGTAACATGCCATTGGAATCGTGGCATTGATTTCACTTTTGGTATTATGTATTCAACTGATGAATTACATACAGATCTCGCAATACCGTTGTCTCTTCTAGTTGGTGTTTTGGAGCGTGTAATCAATATTTCCCCTTACATAATGATACTACACAATCAGGTCAGGACGGATTCCCATTGGAGACTTTTGTATAGACAGATTTGTGTTTATTCCACCATTTTCATCTAGTCGGTTGATGTTCTCACAAGTGCTCCATAAATATTTCATGAGATTCAAGTTATGCTTGTCTTCTTTGTTGATAAGAAAGAAGGATATGATGGGAAGATACTAGTTCCATATGGAAGAGAATATTGTTAAGATAATTATTAGTTCCCATCGTCATAAAAGGAGGTGAATTTTGGGCTCCATTTTCGATCAAATGGTAATGAACATTCCAAAACCGTTAAGAACACACTTCCACAATTAGTCCATTTACCTTGATAGCGGACGATCTTTGAAATTTCTCAACGGTTTGGGAGAAATATTTGTCTAATCAGAACATAATTTTCCATAATATTATCAGCAGTCAAACCATGATCTCTAGATTGCAACAACTACAGGATTTGGACATGTTATCACTATAATAATTTCTTGGAATCTAAATCTTGAGATTTGGCGGAATGCTAAATCAATATAGAGGAGTGTTAGATTAGTGGGTGGGGTCATATCTGGAAGACAAGGTTAAATTAGCAGAGACGCGAAAGTAATGGGACCCGATGAACCATGGATCTCGTGCAACCCAGATCAACAGTTAGGAGACATATCGGGCGAAGAACTAGCGTGAAGGTTAAGCACTAGAGATCAGGTTGGGGAAAATACCGTGGTTTCAACCCATGGACACATGTCACCTCTAAAATCATATCGGGGGGGGAAAGAGGGTAAGTGAGAAACCTCTCAACCACGCCCCGATGTCATGTGTTCTAATGCCATTTGAATATGTCAAATCAAAAAATTGTGTGTGAAAAAGGGAAAGGTGACAACTGGTCAAATCACCTCATGCCACTTGTTCAAATACTTTGCATCCATGTGATGCCAGGTGAGTGTCGCCAGATAACTAACTCGAAGGCTCATCATTCGAAATAGATTGGCCAAACGTGATAAAACAACGTACCTGCAAGTACTCTTGTCAGTAGTTCATGATTGGCACTCAATTACTATTTTCATTCAAAACATGGGCTACATTATTCTGTTTTGGGCGATTAATGTTTTGTTTCAGAACGGGTTAATCACAGGTCAAATTATTCATCTAAGGAAGATAAGTTCATTCTTTCTTCAAAACCAGGGAAGATGGATATGACAGACCAAGTAGCCTTCAGCGAAATAGGATTTTCAACTAATATGACAAATTCATCAATGAAGAAGAAAGAGAAACTGGTTGCTCGAATCTTAGCAACGAAATTTTATACAAAGCCTTCGGGAGAGCCAGGAGCGGATGAAGAGGTAAAATTAAATCCTATCATGAAGTATTTAATCATCAACGGATACACGGATGGGCGCTATAAGCGAACGGTAAAGAGGAAGCGTTTGAGAAAACCAACCTGCATGGCTTGATACGTTAAAAGAAGAAATTGCCAAGATGAAATATATCACAGGCTAAATTTGGTGTGTGTCAGAGAATTTTGTAATAATATTGACAAGTGGACTTCAAGGAAAAAACCTCAAATATGTTAGTTTTGTTTATAACGTCCCCTAGAAAATAGGAGTTTGGTTGTTGTACGTTACTCTTTTGTAACCAACAGCTATTTTTGGAACTTTGGGGAAGATGATTCGTTCTGAATCCCAGATGTAATCTACCTATATATACTATTACAGAGATAAATAAATGGTTGGATGGACCGAAGAGGGGCATGCCCTCGTAGCAAGAAGACTTTGTAAATCCATGGAGCTAAAGTGAATATACAATGCAGAAGCATTTTGAACTGTTTATGAACATATTCTAATGGTTGTGATATGACTTTTGTTTTCTATCACAGTGTGTATTTCTTATGTCTTGGAAATCCCATTTACATTTTCCTCTTTTAAATTGGAGAGTTAAGAGTTTGGAATTCATCTTATGATGCTCTTGACTTAGAAATTTAAATGATGTGATTCTCTTCTTAACTAATTCAGAATTCATTTCAGTAATGCTTTGATGCAATTATTTGTTTTCTCTTTCTTCTTACACCCTGCTTAAACTCAGTTAATAACTCAGATTCATTGCCTCATTTATCCTTTATCATCTGGAGAGTTCTATAGGCCAGCCAATGTTTTCATTCACTTTCATAATTTTGACTCCATAGCCCTGAGTGTCCCTCCCCTTCCTTGCCAACAACTTTATAAAAACCCCCAAAACAAACTAAATCTAGCCATTGATTTCCAAAGAAATATCAAGTGACAGGAGAGATCCTTCTCTGAGTTGAGTAGGCTAGTGCCCAACTCTAAAGTAGGTTGAAACAGTTACCTCTGTCGTTTGTTTATCAACCGAAACAAATTTACAGAGTGCTAACATTCTGGCACCGTTGCTGGGGACGAATCGAAAAATTTTCCCTGGGAAAGAACGACATAATTGAATTCTAAGGTCTGAGAGTGGTAGACACTTGGGCACATATTGGTTGTATTCCTGCACTAGCGATTCCACACATCAAAAATCAGTTTGAAGGTGGTTCCATTGGTAGAAGTATCCAGAAATTTAAATTTTCAATGGACTCCACTCTCAATGCAGAATCCAACTTCAAACAAATTATTGGTGACTCCACTTAATATTAAAATGTAATTCAGAGACTCCACTGGAAGGTTATATCCCTTGACAAAGGTATGAAAAGGCATTATGGAAGAAAACAAGTACTTAAAATTGGATTTTTTTCCAAGGCATCTTATTGTTTGTTATAAGTTGCCTCTGGTCCTTCCTTGAACATGCTAGACAAATTTTTATTTACCTGCTGCATTCTAATGATGATTATGAGAATCTTACAATTGTATATCCTCCTATTAAATTTGTACATGCATATTCTCATTGTATCACTTATTTTGATAAAAAAATTCCATCTGAGCCATGTGATGACCATAACCAAGTTAATGAACCTCATGAAACAAGGGTTGATATTTCTCCACCTGCACTTGATCCAACACCCTCCAAGACTCATCATAGATACAGACCCTTAAAGTTACCCCACATCCTTCATGATTTTCCTCCAAAACACTATGAGTACCTACCTATGTTTGATGGGGAACCTGATGCCATCTCAACTGAAAAACACATCCAAGGGTTTGAGCATTTTATAGATTTTTTTGAGATTGACCATGATGATGTTTGTATGAGGGCCTTCTCTCAATCCTTGAAAGGGGACACCAAAGACTAGTTTAAACGTTTGCAGCCAGAGACAATTAACTCATGGGAGGAATTGAAGGATGTATTTTTAAAGTTTTAGGGCAGGAGGAAATCTTTGGATCTACAACTTATAGATTTCTATGATTTAAAAAAGCAGAACAATGAAAATATTTCTATATTTAGTAGAAGGTTTTCCAGTACCTATTACAATTTGCCCAAAGAAATTCAACCCACTGAAGCTGCTACCATGCTCCATTATGCAAATACTCTTCATTCAGATTTGTCTTTCCTCCTGATGGAAAGAAGACCTAAGTTCTTAGAACAAATGTTTAATGACGCTCAGGACATTCAACACAATATCCAAGCATGTAAACAGATTCAAAATGAGGGGTTGAATACTCAAGAACATGAAAGTGAATATGAACAGAAATTTGATTGGAATCTTGAGCATAGAATTGACAAATATCATAGGTCTTCTTGAAGTTTCCAATGTCAATGATTTTGCAAAAGATTGTATTCCACTTATTGAAAAAGGAGGTGCTAATTTAGTTTCCGATCTATCCCCTAATGAGCATGGGGCTGATTGTTTCATATATTCATTTGTAAACTGCCAAGAAGATGAGTTTGCAAATTAGTATGTTGAAGAGCGGGTTGATGTTCCAGGTTGTTTCTTGTTGGATGACATTGCATATATTGTTGTTTTTCCTATATATGATGAATATGATGATGATTATGAGGATGACTTCCTAGAACAACCAACTGCATGTTCTCTATCATAAATTGTTCATGTTCAGTAGTGTAATGAAAGAAATCACCCTACATATCATAGTTACCAAGAAAAAGTACCGAATTAGCTGAAGGAAATTCTTTACCTTTATTCTTTTCTTCATTTAAATTTCTGAAAGAAAATTCCAAGATCATCATTGAAGAAATGGAATGTGTATTGATGCCAAATTACATTGATTCACTGGAACAAATTGACAAGAAATTGTAGCCATTGGTTAAAGAGAAACCTAAAAGTAAGTGTGCTCAGAAATCTAAAAAAATTGGGGAACATGCATATGACAGTAATAAAGAGAATGAAGAGGGATTGGAAACATGTGAAAGAACCTTGCCATTGTGTTTTTCTTCTTTCAAATTGCTGAAGAAAAATGTTTATAATGTTTCAAATCAGAAATCCTCCAAACATGATGTAGAATATTCAGAAAGCAATGGACTTGCAAATGAAAACTATCTTCCTCTATGTTTTTCTTCTTTTGAATTGTTGAAAGAAAATGATGAGATAACATAGGAACAAGGAAAGTCTGATTTCATTCACAATGGCACTTTTTTACATGAACAAATTGTTATCATTGAAGAAGACCAACAACCTTCTCATACATTTAATGATCATGTGGTTGATTACATGGAAGGTTACTTCAGTTCAGATTTGCAGCCTACGCTCAACTATCAGCCTAAAAAGGAAGATGAAGTTAATCAAGAAATTGTTGTTAAGTTTTATTTTCCTCCCTCTGAAACTAATATAAGTATGCAACAATATTTCCAGCAAGGCAAAGTGTTCCAAAGTTGTCTTTCTTCCCCTGAGAATGATGTAGTGGTCCAATTTCTAAGTGGCCTAGACATGAATGAGTATTTTCAAACTGCATCTATGGAAACTTCAAGTAGTGAACAAACAAATTACATAGAGTTTCAAGAAAGCAACAAAACAACGTATGTCGTTTTTCAATTAGAAATACAGAAAGATAATGAAGAGGTAGTGGTTTTATTTGATTCATTTGAAAATCATGGTTGTGAAAATGCATACATGGGAACTCTGGACTGTGAAATAATGCATGATGTTCTGTTTTCACATTTTCAAGAAGATTATGAGCAGAAACTTATTTCCATTCATTCAATTGAAAGTCAAAATGACAATACTCAAGCAAATTTCCAGAAGGTTAATAAAACCAAATCAAAACCATTTGATGTACAAGAGGATAACCCCGATTCACATAGTATGGCTGTCATATTTAAAGATTTTCAAGGATGTATGAATGTTTTTGTTGATATGCATGGAATATTAGACAAACCTATTGTTGGTGTTTCATTTGAAAGTGTTCCAAGAACTGAAGAAATAGAGCAAGAGCAACAAACACTTATGAAAGAGGCTTGTATTTCCGTTTTTGCTCATCAAGAAGAAATGGTTTTTCGTGATTTTCAAGATCCTATGGCCATCCTGTTACAGTCTTCAGTGAAGGAGGAGTTTGTTTCATTCATAAGATCAGGTTTTGGATTCAACTTTTGTTTTCAGCTACCACCTTTTACGTTTGTCTTCCTACTTAAGAAAGATGTGAGCGGAAAAAAATTGGGAATCCAATTGCTTGATTGGTTGCATTGGAACTTTAGCATCCCTTGAGTGAGTATTCATTTCAATAGTTTTAGGGTAGGTAGGTGAAAATAATCTTGTTGGTCAAGCAATTTTTGGATTTCCAGTAGTGTGTACAGTCATATTTTAGCGGTGTATTCAGTGATCAGTATCCAGTTGAGAGTAGTGTGCAGAGTTTAGTTTTCAGTAGACACTAGTGACAGGTCAGAGCGGGGTACACACACACATTTTGAGCAACCTAATGGATCAGACACCTAGTCTACAAATTCTTTTCTACCTCACAGGGAGGGTAACATCCCCAGTTGGAGCCTATGTTATCACTATAATAATTTCTTGGAATCTAAATCTTGAGATTTGGCAGAATGCTAAATCAATATAGAGGAGTGTTAGATTAGCGGGTGGGGTCATATATGGCAGACATGGTTAAATTGGAGGAGACGTGGAAGTAATGGGACCCGACGAACCATAGATCTCATGCATCCCAGATCAATGGTTAGGAGACATATCGATCAAAGAACTAGCGCGAAGGTTAAGCACTAGAGAGCGGGCCGAGGAAAATACCGCGGTTTCTGTAGGGACCAAATTAATTTAAGTCTATTAAAATCCATAAATTGAAACAGATAAGATTACTTCTACGCAGAAAGACTAAGTAATTTCTTTCATTCAGCATATAAGTATGTTAAATTAATTAATGAACAACAATTTCATAACAGAATAAGAATTACTTAACAGAATAAAAATACCTCTGCTCTGATGCTAATTCCTGTTGAGTTGGTTGTCCTTTCCCTGCTACTTTTCCCAGCCTAATGCACTGACCAAACCCTGCCCAAAAACTGACTAATCACCCAGCCAACTAGGAGAAGCCTGTCCAGTTCCCTAGCTCCAGGATACCATAAGGAATCCTGGCCCCCATGCCCAAAACCCCCAGCAACCCGGTGCCCCCTGCGATGGTTCACCAAAACTCCAGAACCCAACAACAAAAACTAGAAAATATCCAAAACCAGAACTACAGTCTTCTCCTCTCCAATAATTCTTCCTCCCCCCTATTCTCATAATCCCCTCCCATAGGACTCTTCCCCCGTCATATCTTCCCCTTCACCGGCTCTCCTCCCCTCCATTAATTACCTTATCCCCTCCTTTATTACCTTATCCTCCATTTAATGTTTCTTCNTTCATACGTAAAGTCTTTAATTAAATAAATTAAAATTATTAAGCCCTTTTAATTCATTACTCAAATATTTAATGAGTCAATTAATTAATTAATCATCAACAGATATGAACAATTAATTAATAATTAATTAATTAATTAATATTATTAAGAAATAATTATTGTTTAACTAAACATATTAGGACAGTCAGATTATCTAATTAATTATAATTAATAATCCTTATGCATCTATTTAACCAGGGTTGTTACATACAACCACCCTTCAGGAAACTTTGTCCCGAAGTTAAGGTATCCCATGATACAAAAGAAAAGAAACATGGTTCACACATTCATGACAATTAACCGACACTATTAGTAAGTAAGCCAAGAAAACTCATACATACTAGTGTACATGTACAAGATTGCATGTGTAGCTAGTACATACAAGTCTCATGCATGTACTAATAATCAATAACTATCACCCTTATAGTATTTTATGTATGCATCCAATCCAATCAACAAGACTATTCTTTTATAAAAGACAATAAACCAATCAAATGTTTGCG
>ML785877.1:1076447-1126107 GCA_009831015.1 Picea engelmannii
CTCAAATCTTTAATGAGTTAATTAATTAATTAATTAATCATCAATAGATATGAACAATTAATTAATAAATAAATAATTAATTAATATTATTAAGAAATAATTATTATTTAACTAAACATATTAGGACAGTCAGATTATCTAATTAATTATAATTAATAATCCCTATGCATCTATTTAACCAGGGTTGTTATAGTTTCAACCCATGGACACATGTCACCTCCAGAAGCATATCAAGGGGAAAAGCAGGTAAGCGCAAAACCGCTCAACCATGCCTAGATGTCACGTGTTCTAATGTCATTTGAATATGTCAAATAAAAAAAACACATGTGGAAAGGGAACGGTGATGACCGGTCAAATCACCTCATGCCACTCGTTCAAGTACTTTGCATCTGTGTGATGCCAGGTGAGCACCGCCAAATAACTAACTCGAAGGCTCATCATTTAAAATAGATTGGCCAAACGTGATAAACCAACGTACATGCAAGTACTATTGTCAGTAGTTCATGATTGACACTCAATTACGATTTTCATTCAAAATATGGGCTACATTATTCTGTTTTGGGCGATTAACATTATGTTTCAGAACGGGGTAATCACAGGTCAATATATTTAGCTAAGGAAGATAAGTTCATGCTTTCTGCAAAACCAGGGAAGATGGATATGATAGACCAAGTAGCCTTCAGCGAACCAATATTTTCAATTAATATGGAAAATTCATGAATGAAGAAGAAGGAGAAATTGGTTGCTTGAATCTTAGAAACGCAATTTTATACAAATCCTTCGGGATAGCCAGGAACAGATGAAGAGGTAAAATTAAATCCCATCATGAAGGATTTAATCATCAACGGATACGCGTACAGGCGCTACAAGAGAACAGTAAAGAGGAAGTGAAGCAAGTGACATAAGACAGGGATCAGAGCTGAGGTGGTCGAAAGTGTTGGAGAAAACCAACTTGCATGGCTTGATACGTTAAAATAAGAAATTTCCAAGATGAAATAGATTGCAGACTAAATTTAGTGTGTGTCATATAATTTTGTAATAATATTGACAAGTGGCCTTCAAGCCAAAAACCTCAAATATGTCATTTTTGTTTATAACGTCCCCTAGAAAACAGGAGTTCGGTTGTTGTACGTTACTCTTTTGTAACTGACAGTTATTTTTGGAACTTTGGGGAAGATGATTCATTCTGAATCCTGGATGCAATCTACCTATATATACTATTACAAAGATAAATAAATGGTTGGACAGACTGAAGAGGGTCCTTCCCTCGTAGCAGGAAGACTTTGTAAATCCATGGAGCTAAAGTGAATATACAATGCAGAAGCATTTTGAGATGTTTATGAAAATATTCTAATGGTTGTGATATGAGTTATGTTTTCTATCATAGTGTGTATTTCTTATGTCTTGGAAATCCCATTTACATTTTCCTCTTTTAAATTGCAGAGTTAAGCGTCTGGAATTCATCTTATGATGCTATCGACTTAGAAATTTAAATGATGTGATTCTCTTCTTAACTAATTTAGAATTCATTTCAGTAATGCTCTGATGCAGTTATTTGTTTTCTCTTTCTTTTTACACCCCACTTAAACTCAGTTAAGAACTCAGATTCATTGCCTCATTTAGCCTTTATCCTCTGGAGAGTTCTACAGGCCAGTCAATGTTTTCATTCACTTTCAAAATTTTGACTCCATATCCCTGAGTGTCCCTCCCCTTCCTTGCCAAGAACTTTATAAAAACCCCCAAAACAAACTAAACCTAGCCACTGATTTCCAAAGAAATATCAAGTGACATGAGAGAGCCTTCTCTAAGTCGAGAAGGCTAGTGCCCAGCTCTAAAGTAGGTTGAAACAGTTACCTCTGTCGTTTGTTTATTAGCCAAAACAAATTTAGAGAGTGATAACAGGGCAAATCATTAAAAATAGAGGGAAAATTTGTGGATCAAATATCAGTTAATGTGCACCCTAATGCATAAAATTAGTATTCAATAATTAGTTCCATATATCATGGAGGAGAGTGGTAGTCAAAGGATGAATTTCTTTTTTAAATTGAGCTCAGTATTTTTATGTAGAAGATCAAGCAGAGATTCGAGTTATAGGTGGCAGAGCAATTAGCAAGATGACTCCAGAACACAGATTGGAAGGCATTCGACTTCACTGTCCCAAATTTCTTGCAAATAGATCATGGATTGTCTTATTTTTAGTTTGTTTTCAGATATTTGCTCCAAATTATTGGTAACTTCTCTGAGGTTGTAGTTTCTATTTATTTCATCATTTGAAATGTAATAAAGTGAAAGGAGGTGGAACTGTGATGGTGTAGGAGAAGGGAGTAGGATTGGTTGGGTATTGTAATGAGATTTATGTTTGTAAGACTTAACACTCAAGGAATAAAACACCCTGTTGGTCATATTGTTTTCCTATATGTATTTTTTTTCTTATCTTATTTAAATGAAAATTGAAATCTCTACAAAGCATGAACTTCTTCTTGAACTAGTGTTAAATTACATGTTTCTTGGATTTGTGTTTGAATATTTTGTTTTGGGCTTATAATGATATTGTGATCTTGAAAATATTCTCATCATAAGTAAACAGATTGTTCATTTATGCTCTGTGTTTTGTTTTTTCCTCATACATCCAAATGTCTATTTATATGTCCATTAGTGTGAATGTTCGTGACTAAGCGAGGTGTTATTGTTTTATTTTTTAACTGAGATTTTGTATCAGATCCAAAACCTTTTACCTTTCAAAACTATTTGATTTATAGATCCACCCATAAACCAATTCTAAAACCTGAAAAAGAACCTTAAACAAACCATTGCAATAATTTGATAATGCCCTAGCTTTCACTTTAGCAGTCAATTGCAAATTTAGGGACTAACATGCACATTGGGATTTGTGCAGTACCTTGGATTCCAATTAACCCCATTGGTGGTTTCCTCTCATGTGTCAGGAATTTTCATTATCTGTCATTATTCAAAGGGTCACTTCCATGCACTATTCCATCTCATGCATGTGAGATGCATACTCAGTTGTGGGTCCTTTCAATATTTTGTCAGAGTTTTTCCAAATATTTGGCCTCATATTGTTCCTCATGTTGGATGATGGGGTATTCCCTAATTCCCTCCTTCCAACGGATTTCTTCCTATCGAATTTGGCTCATCTTGCTCTGGGATATGGATACAAAATATTTATTAGTACATTGTGGCTTACAGTCATCAATGGTAGGTTCACTCACTATTGACAGTGGGAATACATCAATGACCCATAATCGATATATTCTACAAGTGTTCGATGTTATCTCATTTATTCACAATTGCTAGAATGTACTAGGTACATTGACACTCATTATCATTATCGTTGGGTTGTCTCACATTTGTTAACTATATACATAAATAATCGGTAATCAAACAGTGTCTCATTATGTTTGAATTCAACACATCTATTAACATATTATAGACTTGTACCATCAACGATTTTATTTGAATACCTCATGTCTGTAGTATCAACACCTCTTTTATGTTGTTTCCCGAGTTGGATTGGATAGTAACACTTCATATCTATGACATTGGTAATTGTGGGGGATCAATTTGTTCAACTGTTATTTCCAGATATCCTAATCTGATTCTGAGACATAGATCCATTGTGTATTCATTTTCATGGCCACGGTCATTGCTTATATATATATATATATATATATATATATATATATATATATATATATATTATCTATTTACAGTGTACTTGATTTGGAGGCAGGGATGATTTTAGGGGCTAAATTTCTCTCATGGGCTAATTTTCCATGGTTTTTCCAAAAAAAAGATTCGTTATTCTAAAAACAATTCACCCAAATTCTATAGGATAAAATTATTTTACCTTAAAAATCGCCAAACTTTTATACAAACTATATAAAATCCTTATAAATTTGAATTTTTTTACAAAAATATTGCCAATCATTTATAGTTGGCATTTGAAGGATTAGTAAAAGTCTCCATGGTTTCTACATTTTAAAATAAATTTCCATCATTAAAATCATCCCTGTTTGGAGGCCATGTTTTTCTTACTCCTAAGCATGGGTATGTCCACCTTAGGAAGACAATACTCTTACTTATTTTATGTTGTAGGTTATGTTCTTGGACCGATTTTTCAGTGATCCCTAGGCCCACTACATCCTCACCTCCTAGATTTGTAATGTATTTTGGAAATTGGTTTCTCTTATGACCTCACACATTAGGGAGCATCTATTATAGAATCAATTTCCACCACATGTTCATTGGTTCCATCTTGGTCATTCCCTTTCCCTACTTGCATACCTCAATCCCATTTTCCTCCTATGAATTCATAAAAAAAAACTCAATTTTTTGACATATACATGTCCTACCAGCTATGCATAGTATGTACATACACATGTTTCTCCATTGTAGGGCGCGTACATCTTTATTTGGATAAAAAAAAATATTTTGCATATTTTTTAGCGGGGTTTACGAGTTCCCCTAGTTCCTGACCCCCTATTTCCCATCTACAACTTTTTGTAACCACTCAAACCACTTTGAGATAGTACAAAATGAGCCTAAGGCTAGAATATATGACAATCATACTTGAAGGAAATTATGAAGTTAGTTATCTTGTAACTACCCCTTTTAGTTTTCAACTTGATTATTTGCAGGTAATCAAAGGGATTGTTGGGAAGGAATGTTAAAGAGAAAGGTTTGAACCATGGTATCATCATCGAATGTTGGGAACCTAGTATGCCTCTATCTTTCCAACTATTTTTTTTTTTTTTTTTTTCTGGGGGAATCGACAACTCGCGGTTCTCGTACTCGCGTGACATGGGGTCGATCCCCAGGCGGCTACTACTATAACCCTAGGTGCAACCACCCATCCCGCAAGAATGGCGCACGAGTAAGTCCGGGTGAGAATCGAACATGAGACTTCATTTACAAATTTCCTTCCATTTACACGGCACTTGCCAATCCGTCTACACCCGTGCGGGCTTTCCAACTATTATTTAGTTAGTTAGTTAGTTATAAGATTTCTTGGTTTCAATGTTGGGATTGAGTTCAGTCTTTAAATGGAATCACTCTGTTGTGTATTTAACCCATAGCCATAGGATAAATCTCTTTATAACAATTACTCATCTCACATCATTCTCGAAGCTCTGAAAATTGAAAAACATCCAAACAATTTTAACCATGATTGTGGGTATAAACTTAGCCAGACTTGGAAGCTTATCATTTATTACCTTAGTCAATGGATAATTAATAATTAATATTTTATTTTCCTTTATCCTCAAATTATTTTTAATTATTTGTAATTACTGTTGAATTCAATTCTTCTTCAATCTTGTCACCATTTCTCTTAACGCAACCTTTAATTATTTTTACTCATCTTTTTAATTATCATTTTATACTTTAATTAGTATTATTATTCGTTTATTCACAATGGTTAATTTATAATGGCTAGTATTTGTCCAATTTTCCAAATTGTATCCCAGCGTTCTTATTGCAATTAGCCTTTATAATCTTCCTTCAACACTCTTTTCAAACATAATTTCTTCAATAGTCCCTCATGATGGGTGGAGTGTCCGCTCAAAACATTGGACGTTTCATAAACTCTATACACAATTTAATTCCATAAATCTAAATCTACATTATGAGGAACTATGAAAACATCCACACTCTAAAACTTGATCTTCTATAGAGCAAAAGAGCACTTCAATAACTCGATCGTGAAGGAGATTTATGATTAAGTGCATGTGTAGCTCGATGTGTTTTCTATTTTGATGTTGAATGAGATCTTTGGTGAGCTTGATGGCACTCTAATTGTCGCACCAGAGGGTGGTCGGATGTTGTTGTTGGAATCCAAACTATGAAAAGAGTTTTTGAAGCCACAAGACTTCTTGACTTTCATTAATCACTTCTTAGTACTCTACTTATGCTAAATAAAGATAAATATCATGTTGTTTCTTACCATTCCAAGTGATAGGTCCGGAACCAAGGCTAAAAACAGAGCCTTAGTAGATTTTCGATCATCATGGTTGCAAACCCATCAAAATCGGTGAAACTAACCAACAAAGGAGTCCCCCCTGAGATGTACTCTAGACATATCTAGGTATCCTTTTTTTGGCTTTCCAATGGATTTCATGGGGTGTTTTCATATATTGAGCAACAAAACCAACAACAAAGGAAATATTAGGATGGGTATGAATCAAATATAAGAGGCTACAAATTGATTGATGGTAAAAAGTGGCATCAACTTCGGGAGTAGTACAAGTGGAAGAAAGTTTGACTCCATACTGGAAGGGAGAAGGGTCTCATTTAGAATCTTCCATGTGAAATTAGCGAAGAAGGTCACAAGAATAGTTAGACTGGGAAATAAAATCCATTCATTGGTTTGCAATACTTGGAGGCCAAGCAAATAATGTAAATAACCTAAGTTTGTCATTTCAAATTTATTTTTAAGGCTTGATTTCACATGGGTTAAACACTTAGTATTACTAGTAGTGAGGATAAGGCCATCAACATAACGAACATGTATTATGAGATGGATTCTTGCTTTCTTAGTGTAGACATTAGGGTCAAAATGACATCTAGAAAATCTAGTGTCAAAAAGAAAGATACCCATTTTGGCATATCATGCTTGAGGAGGTTGCTTGATACCATAAAGAGATTTCTTAAGGTGAAAAACAAGGTTGGAGTCATTCTGGACATAGCCAAGAGGTTTTTCTATGTATATTTTGTCTTGCAAATCCCCGTGTAAGAAGGCATATGTGAGTCCATGCCACACTACCAAATAAATGAAAGTGGCTTACATTTAGATTTATTTTAGCTCATGATTCTTTCGGTGTTATATTTTTTAAATCCTTTGTGGGAGTACGATTTACTATGTAATTTTCTTAGTTGATGGCTTCCGCCCAATAATGAAGACTTAATCCTTTAGATTAGACCATACAATTAGCCATTTCCTTTAATGTGTGATTCTTTCTCTTAACAACACCATTTTGTTTTGGTGTATATGGAATAATATGCTACATTTGAATGCCCTGTGTAGTGCAATAACCTTTAAATTTGTTGTTCACATTTTTTCTTCATTATCTGTTCTTAAACTTTGAAGTCGATGTGCATATTTTTTTCTACAAGGGCCTTGTAAGCCAAAAACTTGTCAAAAACTTCACTCTTAAGTTTTAAGAAGTAAACCCAAGCGTGTCTTGAGAATTCATCAATGAAAGATAAGAAGTACTTGCACCCAGAGAAAGAAGGAGAATAAAGTGGACCACAAAAATCATTGATAACAAGTTGCAAAGGGACCGAGGCATGTCAAGATGCACGTTTTTTGAAACTATTCAAATGATGTTTTCCAAGAACACAACTAGCACAAACACCATCTCTACAAGAAACAAGAGGAAGACTAGTCACCATATGTTGATTACATAGTTTTTGCAATAAACAATAGTTTAGATTAACAAACTTATCATGCCAAATTTTGCTCAAGTCATTTCTATGAACAACAAAAAATGATGGAAAATATAATGACCCAACGTTGTCAAATTTGTATAACTTGGTAATATCATCGACAATTCAAGTTGTTATGATATGCTTAGGATCTTTTAAATCCTTGATTAAAACTTGGCGATGTGAAAACTCTATGGATTTACCTTCACTTGAATGAGTGATCTGATACGTAAACAAAAGGTTGCTCAAAAGACTTGGAACGCATAATACATCATTGAAATGACAATTATCTACTTGAATTGTTCCAGGCCCTACAACACTAAGAGATATCTCATCACCAAAAAATATGTTTTTGGTGTAACATTCATTAAGAGTAGAAAAAATGGCTTTATCCTTAGCCATTTAATAATATTCTCCAGAATCAATAATTCATTCATCAGAAGAAGGTGTAGAAGCTACATTGAAAGAAAAACCAAAAGAAAAAAAAGTGTGTCCATGAGAGGAAGAGGTAGAAGAAGAAGAATCAATATTGATGTTGTGCTTCTTCATCATTTCTTATAAAGCTTCCATATTTTTAAAACATTTAGACTCCACGTGACCATCTCTCCCGCAAAATTTGCAATGTTTGTCAGTCTTCTTACTTTTGGATTTTGCTCTGTTATCACTATTAGGAGAAGAGGATTGCTAAGAGGGTTTGGGACCCTTGTTTTGATTGTTGTTGTGACGAGGATACATGCAGAGCGACCAGAATTTATAACTGGGCAGGCGAGAGGTGGAATTGTTCCAGGGGACACTGAATCCATGGTGACTGGAGGTTTTGAAGCAAGCCGAAGATTTTCGCAGCACTTCTGGGCATGTAAAGTACAACTGATAAGAGCTTCAATCGAGGAAACATATGTACAATAGTTCCAACTGATAAGAGTAGGAATAGAGTTAAATCGAGGAAACATATGTACAATAGTTCCATTCTTCCATTCTTCCATGGTAATCATTTCATACTGCATCAACATTTTCCACACAACCATAATTTTGCAACATCTATCCATGCAAGGTGCTCCATATCCACAAGCTTCTTATTATATGCACCGATACGAGAATTATTATTTCAAGCATTATATGTATCAACCAACATTTGTTTTAAAACCTTCAAGACAACATTTAAAACCATAAATCGGTGACTACATTTAGGAAGATGAAGCTCTAGAAGAAAATGGAATATCTCTTGTGCACCTATGTCCCTACCAACAATGGTTTCACAAAACAAAATATTATATGCATGTGCCCTCGCTCATTTGGATTCTAAGTAGAAGAGACACACTTAAACATATTATGGAATTCCTTTGATCATTTTTCATCTTTTGATGCCTATTTTTCTATGTAATTAATGACCATGTGTTTCAAAATAACAAGTTTCCAAATTATGTTTGGCTCTTCACATCATCAATGTAGTGTTCCTTAACCCCTAGACTTGAAGCTAATTAAATGAATAACGTATTGAACCGATATCATAATGAATAAGTAGGGGAACCAAGCAGGAGTGGTAGTATGATAAAATTGTATAATAGAGGCCAAATGTATGTGTCCTTGAGTACGTGGTGCAAAGATTTTTGTCTGCTCAAATGGCAATAAGTTGTGCCCCATTGTTTTAATCTAAGTTGAAATAACAAAATGCATGTGTGTTGTTAACACTCTGTAAAATTCGTTCGGCTGAGAAAACGAATGACAAAGGCAACCTACAAACCAACTTTGAGGCCGAAAACTAGCCTTTCTGACCTTGAGAGGTCTCTCTCTGAGGCTCTATCTCTGTACAGGGTATTGCTTTAAACTGTTGGCTAGATTTAACACTTTTATACAATATTTTTGGTTCTATTGGAGAAAGAAAGCAAGACCTTGGGCTATGGATTCAATTTAAGAAAACGATAGAAACAAATGACTTAGTGACTGAACTTGAGAGGGTAAAGGCTAAGTAGGAAACAATATTTAAGTTAAAACTCATTGTGTGTGGCGAGAGAAAAACACATGAAGCAACTCGGAGCACCGCTGGGGATGAATTCAGACTTCACTTAGAAGAAACATGGTCATCTAAATGGCGCGAATCTAGAGCACTGCGTACTGAATTCTAGATTCAAAATTGTGTTCTGATTTAGACAAAATATAGATATGAATATAAAGAACACGGGAAAGAACGTACATGAAGAGAGAGTACAATGCATCAGATTACTACCATTACAATCTTTTCGTCAAATATTCAAGACCTTTTCATTAAGTTTCAATCGAATTCAAAAGCTACATTCAATAGTCATTGTCTACACGATTTTTCCAACCAACCTAGCTTACATTGAAAAGACAAAATATATAGACAAGGGTGTGTCGCTCGGGCTACCTTACGCTCTAACTACTATCCCTAGAAATTAGGTTATGACTATTCTCTACTAGATGACTCTTCGTATGGCACTTTACTAAAAATAGAAACTGACTATATTCGATCGCACAATAACCGACGTTCTTGCCATGGCAGCTCGATCATCAACAATTTTTCATCGTTGGGGAGTGAGGTGTCAATGCTTTTTCTTTGACAGGGTATCTAGAAGATCAAGTGCTCTGTTAGACTCCAACCATCCATTGTAACGACCTTTATTTCTTCCGCGCGATCATTTGTTGGAGTGTGCATGTGGAAGATAACCACAGATTGTCACAGGTGTTTCCAAGATGACACCAATAGTCAGGGGACAACACCTTTCTTCAAACTATCACGTGTCTAACGTACACTTGCCCTTTGTAATAGATGGGTCTCCAACGTTGCACGTCGTATGCTTGTTGCACGAGTATCTATCAGAGTCCCTACTTCCCGGTAGGAAACAGGGCACGTGGAGACAAAAATCCACGCCACGTCTAAGAAGACAAAAATGGAGTCGGCTAATCATGCTTATGGTCTCGTCTACAACTTTGATACCTGAATCATTCTCTTGAGAGACCAGTTGCACCTTTTCAGATTCATTACTTGCCTTTGCAGAACTATGTTCCCTTTCAGCTTCTTCTGCACGCTGGCCAGAGCCGCGCGAATGTTTTCCATGGTCTTTCCACATTCCTTGAAGTGCTTTACATTTCTTTCTTCTAACATCATGTGTACTTCACGCAGCTGGATGATTGTATCTTGCGCTTCCCTGATCTTCCTCTTGAGCCAAGTCACGTTTCCCTCGTGACCTTGTGATGCTGATGCTTCGAGGGTCTTCATTGCTAACTGTTGTCCAGCTCCCTGTTCTCCTGGTATAGCTCAGCAATAGCAAGTTGTGCGTGCCTCATCTGCTGCGACGGTTCGTGAATATCTGTGCCTTCAGTGTATTCCCTTCTCCTTCTGTCGCAGGTTTCTTGACATGGACCTTCGACAGGTTCCAACTGAATGGCACGCATGAGTAACTCTTCGACGACCGACTTTGCGCGCGGCTCGCTCGGGGCTTGGGCCTCCCCGGTTTCCTTGTTCTTCCTTGGCCTTCCCCTTCTCTAGGGTATCAGTTGTTGGGAGGATAGGGCTTCCAATGACTTTCCTTCTTCCATAGCCCTTCCTATTTCTGCCTCCTTGCGATGAGATGTTACTTTTTCTGCAGGTAGAGGGGAAAATCCCCTGGGGTCCTTGGGGATGTCGACTGTGAGTAGAAATGAATCCTAGTTTTTTCTTGATCGCCTCAACTCCTCAACTATCATCAATTTAATCAGCAAGACATGAGATAGTTTCTTCTTTGGTTGGTTTGTTTCATCCCAGACGTTGTTTTCCATTTCTTGGATACTTTGGTGCAAGAAGAAAGACAGATTTAACGGTCTCCTTCCTGTGAAATGCATTAACAATCTGATGTGATGTGGGTGTTGTTGGAGCCGCCTTTTTACAAATGGTTGAAATATATTTCTTGCAATCAAAAAATTTACCCCGACAATAGTCCTAAATCATCATAGTCCTAACCACTAAGAAAGTCTATCACTTTTCTTTACCTCGCACTTTCGCGCTTCGGGAGTTACAAGTTGCAAGGTTTCCAAACTCCGATACGCGAAGTCACGAGACAGTTCCAAAAGTCACCTAGGTTAGTGTCAGGGGTAAGTCTTTTAAACCATAGTCAAACATTGTCGAGGTTTCGCGACTCGGCAATCGCTCTTCCAAAGAACTATACCTTCATAGCCCCGAGTCGCGAAGTTGCAATATTCTTTAAACATGGATTAATTAAGCACTTATTGCAGATTACGTTTTTCAAACTAAATCGCATCATCGCGATTTCGGGTTTTGGGGGCTCAAAGGGAAGGGGTGTTTTCTCCCGATACGGCGAACGCCGAAAAAGGAGATTAAAGACTAAAACAAGCCTAATTAAAGGAGCTAAGCCGGATCGATAAATGCATTAATACAAACTTAACATGCACCATCTACGGGGTAAATTTAAATGTTTTTGCGCTGATTTGTGCTAGGACTCGCCATAAAATTATGGCATTTATTTGAAATGCGGCGAAGTGACAGGTAAGGATATTGCTTTTACTGCTAAATCTTTCTTTAAAAACAATTTGACCATTATGTTCACAACGACACCAGGGTTTTAAATGGTTAAGATAAAGAGTTCTTTCTTTCATTATTTCAAATTTCATTTCTGTTTTGCGCAAAGAAGTTTTTTCATCGGGCTAACTTCTGTCTGTATCTACATTTTTACTATAGGAGAGCTAAGTGCAGAGTCCTCTATCATGGCTCCATGAAAAGCATCCAAGGTGATTGCCGAGAGTTCAGGTCAGGGCACAGATACTATTTCCGATACTTCACCTCGAAGTATTGATACTGTCAAAACCTGGTCATACATCTCTGACATTCTTCAGTCCAAATTGGTGGACTGCTTAGACGATTCCAGCGATAACGAGAAGGACGATTTGGCCACCAAATACAAAATCGTCATTCAAGCGGAGATGCACAAAATAGAGGCAAGGCCACGGCTCCTTCCCTATTATGATATGATCAGATGGGTGCTAGACCATGTGGACATCCCAACCAGGACTATTATCAGCGAGCAAAATGTGACAATTGGGACTTTTCGACTAGAACATTTGTAGGCAATGTATCAACTATCACCCACGCCGAACTTCGTGTACAACGCTGAGTTTCTGGAAGATTTCAAGCGAAAGGAATGCCAACAATACGACAGAAACTTGTCTGATCTGATCAAAGATCGGGTCTCGCACCCCGCAAATTTCAGGGCGGATGGTAACGGAGTTTATTCAATCTCTTCCTTAGAACCACAATTCAGGTATATAGCAATGATGACCTGTAGGTTGTATGGGAAGGAGGACACTGCACACTTTTTCCTCCTATGGGTGCCTATGATTCACACAATCGCTGAAGGTTTTTCCTTCGACTGGGCCAAACTGTTGTCAGACAGTCTAACCAGTCGGATTATTGAATATCGAGCGCAAAAGGCGAATGGAAAAGCCGCCTCATTTTTCATGTCCGCCTACATCATGGACGTTGTTTGTTTCACGATGCCTTTCCCTCTAATGAGTTGGAGCTGGACTCCATCTGATGCTGAGCCTATCCATGTCTATCACTCAAAACTTTGGGAGGATAAGGCCACATAATTCATATACGATATTTTCAATTGGGTAATGGTACCAATGCATGTCTCCATCTTCGGTAACCCACCGCCCAAGATTTAAGATAACGTCGCCACCAACTTGAGTAGTGTGGATGATTATTGTGTAGAAGAAGAATTTTCATACATCAAGGTTTTCGGCGCCTCTGTACCCCCATATGCTCTACCACTATTTATACTGGATAGGTTAGTATGTTGCAAAATCGTCAGGCAAACCGTGATCGGTGGCATAAGAAAAGATCTTAAAGGTTTTTCGAAGAAGGTATGGCTGCCCTTCCCGATCCATTTGAATACATATTCTTTATTAGATTTTGGACACACAAAAGCTGAGGCAGTGGCCTTAGAATATATTAAATTGGTCCACATTGAGTTCAAGAAACACGACCCACACAAGGTCGTGGGTAATCACATGGCGAGTTGTGGCCTAAAAAGATATGAACATGAGCATTCGCCTCATGACGACATCTTCCGAGGAGCGAGATCTTATGCTGAGGTCCTAAGTCGGATTCAAACCCTGTCGCCCAAGGAGATGGCCGATTTCTTCAAATTTCAGGAACACCGACGAAGCTGCCTTCCCCCAGTCTTATAGGGTAAGAATCCACCGACCGCAGATGTACAACAAACGGAAGCCAAGGGATCCAAAGATTCAGAACCTGACCAGGAGGAGAATCAGGAAAAGAAAAATCAAACCGAGGGCCCGAAACAAGAAGCTGAGACCCCCAACCCTTCAAGCAAGCCAGCCTCGGAGGTTACCCCGGGGAAATCATCCAAGCAAATCGGCAGTCCCATCGCTTCTGTCACTCCCCTACAGTCCACGAAGGGGACCCCCGGTGAGGGATGGATTTTCGACGAAGAACTAACGCCCATTACTATAGAAGAATTTCCTCCGAACGATTTTTTCTTCGATAAGAAGAGAAAGGTCGTTGTGAAGCAAGAGCTTTATCGAGAAGTGGGCATGGTAGCCAAAAAATTCAAAATTCTAGCCGATGGAAAATCCATGAAAAAAGAAGAATTCGCAACTCGGATAGCAGGGACATTGGGGGCTTTTGCTACAACCAACCAATACTCTGTCGGATCCCTAAAAGAACAATTACAACGGAAGAACCACTTAATCAGAACTTTGGAAGCTAAACTAGCTACAACAGAAGCTACTGTCAGAGATCAGGTGAACACAGGTCTAGAGCTAGTCAGAGCAGCTGATCAAAAAGAAATTGAGCGGCTCAAATCTGATCTCGAACAAACACAGTTGTCGGCCCATACCAGTCAGTCACAAATAAGCCAACAAGAAGAATTGATAGGGCAATTACAGGAAAAATTAAATTTCACCGAGAGCCAGGTGATAGATATCAAGATATTCCAATCCCAAACTATTGAAATCCAAAAAAGAGTGTCAGCAGCTCAACAACATTTACTTGCTAAAGTGGAAACCATTCAAACCCACTACCAGAACATTGATCAAGTGTTGGAAGACATCTCTTTGAGAGAAATAGAAGCTGGGGCGGCTTGGGTCGCTTTCAAAGAGGCTGTCATAGCTAGGACGAAAAATGAAATGGGAAGTAGTTCCAAGCTCTCCATCCCATAGCAGACCAGAGGTAACATCTTGTTGAAGGCATGGGAGTGAAACATATAAGAGAGCAAAGAACGAGCTAAAGAGGTAAGAAACTCTTGTGAATAAACCTTTAGCTTGATAGATGAAAGTTTGTTGAGTCTCGATAATGGAAGCAGCGCTGGGACACTAGGCCAAATCGATATAGACAAGCACCTGCTCAATATCAAGGAGAACGAGGAAAAAGAGCAGGCTGAAATATCACAGATCAACCAAACTAACATAGTCCAAGTGGATAAATGGTTGATAAAACCAAGTATACAGTTATGTTCTATCACAACCAAAGACCGACAAGTGGGAGGAAGGTTGCCACAGTTAGCGAAGGATTGCTACACTTTTGAGGCAAACCACCAAGCAGAGCCTTCCAAGTTGATAGCCCAGTTGGTAGAGAGGTGCATCACTTGCACCAAGAAGGCGAAAGGACAGGTTTCTGGTACCAAATCATGACATGTGTCTGCCTGTTCTATTTTTAGAACCCGAAGAGTAAAGAAAGGAAGGTGCTCCACCTGCATGAAAGATGACAAAGGCAAAGAAGCGAAATGCTCGAACTTCCCATTTTGTAACTGAAAATTTCGCGAACGATTGAAATTCAAATGTTCAGAGGTTTGTATAAATAGGCATTTTGAATAAATAAATTGGGGCTGGACCTTTTTGGCCGATTGTAATAGACTTTTTTGTTTGAAAATTAATACAAAGAAATCCGAAGATTCCTGATTCTGTCAAGACTGAGTTATAAGTTTGTTTCCTCTGTTATCTTATATTCAATTTCATTTCACATATATATGTCTGATGAATGCTTCACTGCAATTTAGTATAACCTCTACTGTGGTGATCAACTTTTAGACATCTAATCGTTTGCAGTTTTTCCTCTGTATCGGCTATCAACAGGTACAAGACCTGTGAATCTTTTAGATCTTTAAATTTTATGCTTCATCAGATTTCTTCTTGTCTTTTTCTTCTTCTGTTTACAGGGTGAGATTCTCCCTTGATAGGAGCCTCGCATTATAGACAACTTAATGTTTTCTCACGTTTCTCACATGATTTATTAAAAAGTTAGCTCAGTTACGGGAAAAGGCCTTTGGTTTGCATTCTATCTGTGATTTCGGATTCGAGAGTACTCTTTATACGATCCAAAAAATTGAGGCAGCATCCTAAACCTTGAACTTTCCTTTAACTTTCCCTGTTCCTCTATGATTGTTCTCGTTGCCAGACAGCACAATATTGAACCCGGCTTATCGGATCAAACCACCATCGCTTTGAACCTTTTTGACACCATACTTAAAACAGTGACCACCCGGGTAGAACTCAAACGTTCATGGGCTGCCATTGAACGGGATATAAGTATCCATAAACTTTTGGAAGCAAGACAGAGGCAACGTAGAAATCATCCTTAGCTTCCGTTCCCAAAGGTTGATCCTCCCCCCTTTTTATCTTTCACACCACTTTCGGATGCCTAGACCCTGTACTTTCTAGCCTTAAGTACAGACTCTGGAACAACAGGTGTATTCTGTCAAACCTTCATTCACAGGTGAAATATTTCCTACTCGCTCTCAGGAGCTTCTGAAAAGGCTCCTGCAGATATCGACTTGGAATTCCTGCTCCGACCTTCCCGTTTAAACAGTTTGGTTTGATAAATTCCTCGTAGCATAGCACGTTCAAAGGAATGCCTTTGGAACACCTTTTTGTCGTGCCGAGGGATCTTCGTTGTGCCTGGCAGGGTTTCCTCTGTCACCTGGAATGTACTTTCTGCAATTACTTCGCGAAACCCGTTGAATCTGAATGCAAACTGCGCTGCCAGTTTCATGTTGAATCCTTGGATTTTCCTACAAAACACCATGCATCCAACCTGTTCAAAAGATGCTCTGACATCTAGATCTTCGTTTACCAACGTTAAGTTTTGAGGTTCGGGCCCCACATTCTTGTTACTTTGTGCACCTTTCCTTATGTTCTGGGATGTTGCCATGGTGCAACGCGTATTTGTTCTGGGCACGGTGGATTTAGTACGGACCCAAGGCGGTAATAATGATTGACCAGGGTTTGTGACACAGTTGAAGGAAATCGACTTTCTAGCCACGGGAAACTCAGGGCTCGCAGGGAAAATTATAGACAGAGCATAAACTTGGCTGGTGAATAGAATACATGCAGAGCAACCAGAATTTATAACTGGGCAGGTGAGAGGTGGAATAGTTCCAGGGGAAACTGAATCCATGGTGACCGGAGGTTTTGATCAGGGCGTGTAAAGTACAACTGATAAGAGCTTCCATCTGTTTGGTAAGGATTCCTTCAAAATTATAGTAGCTTCGATCTCTTTGAGAAGATATGAGTGGAGTTAAGATCGTACCGATTCAATAATATAAACAATGCAAGATCGAATATTTATATGCGCACTCACCTCGTTTATACTTATTCCAATTATTAAAAAAAATAGAGCCATATCCTTTGGTTATTAGCACATTGAATAAATTAACTGTTATAATTCCAACGTCGAATATTCTGCCCCTTGAAGACATTGTAGAGAAAGGCTTCAAAGACCCATAAAAGAGAGACAAGGTAAGGAACTCTACTGTTCATATTATTTAATTAATTCTTATAGAAATACTTTGTTAATTCAAATGGATTGTTGTTGACTCTCATATATGCAACTAAACACAGATTCAAAAAAGTCCTTATTTTTATGAAGACATCGTCTAAAAACGGGTTACGAGCTACTCATGACTGGACGAGGTACGAAATTTGAACATTAAATTCAACACATAGTTTCATAACTTCTGATTCTTCATGGAGAATCTGATGAAGTAGCAGTCTCATCTATGAGAATTTTTTCGTCAACTTTTGCCAAAAGCTCTGACAAGACGCTGAAACTGTACCCTGGTATGTGGCATAGCTTGACTTATGGCGAACCTGCTGAGAACATTGAAAGGGTATTCTCAGACATCATTGCGTGGTTGGGCAAGAAAAGTGAAGTAGAAGGGTACCCTGAAAACGCAGAATCCTCCACGATGGCAGAAGACAGAACGGAAGGTTGCCAACCCTCGTCACTTATTAAATAAATAAATTCTTAGCTTCAAGTAAATTTACTATCATATACTATCCAAAACTCCACTTCAAAATTTACATGAAGATTAAGTTGAAGGGTAATGAAGCAATAATGTTTAGTGATTAGTGATGAAAGAGGTGAATAGTAAGAAAGTAATAAGATGTATGTAATAAATAATAGATATAGTACATAGTGATTCATATCAATCTTTATTCTTCAACTTCAAATATTGTAGCTACACTTATTAGTTTTCTCAACTTTTCATATAGATCATATGAGAAAGGAGGTTGAAATCAAAGACTGTTGAAACTTTTGACTTCATATATTGCAGTAAAGATCATACCCCCTCTCTTTCATTCCAATATTAATTGTTGATTTCTCTAATGTGAATCTTTATGATTTATGGATTGTTAATCCCCAAGAAAGTCTGATGTCGTTTCGTATTATGTGTTTTAATAGGTGCAATAGGAAAACTCAAAAGGAATGATTCATCCCATGGAACCCCCACATAATTATCAAATCTTACTGAAACATATGTGGGAGGCTCTAGGGGTAAACTTCTAGGGTTATACACAATTTGTTCTATTACTCCAAGAGCACCATTGACAAGTCATGCATTAGTCCATAAGTTTGAAGTAAGAATCACCCTAGCTCTAATTACAATAAGCAACTCAAGTTCCAATTCTTCCCCATCCACTTTAGTAGAATAGTTTATTCTTGCCCATATAGGGACATTGGGTGAAATGGGGTGATCTAAGTATCTCCAACAATGCTTATTATGATTTGGAATATTATTGGTTGTCGCATACAAATGTTTGGCCCTATCATATCACTCTTGTGTGGAAGCATCTAAAGAAATGTATGTACTAGTTAGAAGTAATTTATAGTCTTCTATATTTGGAATTGCATTCTAAACATTCATTAGTTACAAATGATCAAAACATTTATTATTCTGGATTTGTCCATCTTACTTAAACATTGTATCAAGGGTCACAACAATTTTGAATGAGTTTCATAATTATTTTGCAAGACCTTCACATGCATATACAGGTTTATATGTTTCATAATTCTTTCAGAAGACCTTCACATGCATATATATAGGTTTATACCTAGCAGGTGGTAACTATCCCAAATCACTAACCAATATAATTGACCTCCCTCCAAAAGGAATAACTAATTTTTTGGGGAAACCTTGACGAAGGTGAGCATCAATTTTTTGTTAACAAATTTCTTCCAATAAAATTAATTTCATATATCAAAATATATTTGGCATGTTTCATCTCTTCTTGTATGCTAACTAAGCACGGGCCTTATAAATTAGTTGTGCTTGATTGGTATATGAAGCTAAGAATTCATTTTCATTGAAAATATGTTGAAATTTGCAACCCCTGTAGGGGCCAAAAGAAGTAAGGGACTCTTCTTGAGGGATTTGATTTCAAGTACATGTTTAATAGTTGCAATCAAATAATATGTAGTTCATTGGATTATCATACATAATAAATTTCCCCTTATTTTATAATGGTCCAGGATAATATTATATCCTCTCCTTTGGTTAACCCTCAAACTTTTAAATGAATAAAATTTGTATAGTCATTAAGAACAATGGGCTTCAACTTTCATGTTTGAGATGTGAAATGCATTACACAATTGGAAGTGTCTTCAACCATAAAATTAGAGTTCCAATTATGCATAACATCACAATCCCTATGTTTAAGCATCTCAAACTCATTGTAGTTTGTAAATTTATTCTTATACAATCCACAAATGATCTCCAACTCATGCTCCTTAGAATATCTATGCACATTTGGAATTTCTTTCTATTCTTTAGAGTCAACTAGATCCACTAGAGGAAATGAATTATGATCAACATGCCAAGGTTTGTATCAATTTTTTTCTCAATTATGTACTATATCATTAGACGTGTGGCCTATATTCTATAGAAATCATGAAAGGTATTGTACAATACCAACAAATCCCAACAAAACTATACAAACTCGTCATTTTCTAGAGTAGGAATAGAGTTAAATCGAGGAAACATATGTACAATAGTTCCATTCTTCCATGGTAACCATTTCATACTACATCAACATTTTCCATACAACCATAATTTTGCAACATCTATCCATGCAAGGTGCTCCATATCCACAAGCTTCTTGTTATATGCACCAATATGAGAATTATTATTTCGATCATTAAATGTATCAACCTACATTTTTTTTTAAACCTTCAAGCCAACATTTAAAACCATAAATCGGTGACTACATTTAGGAAGATGAAGATATAGAATAAAATGGAATATCTCTTGTGCACCTATGTCCCTACCAACAATGGTTTCACAGAACAAAATATTATATGCATGTGCCTCTGGTTCATTTGGATTGTCAATAGAAGAGACACACAAAAGCATATTATGGAATTCCTTTGATCATTTTTCATCTTTTGATGCCTACTTTTCTATGTAATTAATGACCATGTGTTTCAAAATAACAAGTTTCCAAGTTATGTTAGATCTTCACATCATCAATGCAATGTTCCTTAACCCCTTGAATTGAAGCTAAGTAAATGAATAACGTATTGAACCAATATCATAATGTATAACTAGGGGAACTGAGCATGAGTGGTAGTATGATAAAATTGTATAATAGAGGCCAAATGCATGTGTCCTTGAGTACGGGGTGAAAATCTTTTTTCTTGCTCAAATGGCAATGAGTTGTGCCCCATTGTTTTAATCTGAGTTGAAATAAAAAAAACATGTGTGTTGTTAGCGCTCTGTAAACTTCATTCTTCTGAGAAAACGAATGACAGAGGCAACCTACAAACCAACTTTGAGGCCAGAAATGAGCCTTTCCAACCTGGAGAGGGCTCTCTCTGAGACTTTGTCTCTGTACAGGGTATGGATTTAAATTGTCGACTAGATTTAGCACTTTTATACAATATTTCTGGTTCTATTGGCTAACGAAAGAAATACCTTGGGCTATGGAGTCAATTTAAGAAAACGATAGAAACAAATGACTTAGTGAATGAACTTGAGAGGATAAAGGCTAAGTAGACAACAATATTTCAGTTAAAAGTCGTTGTCTGTGGTGAGAGAAAAACACATGAAGCAACTCAGAGCACCCCTGGGGATGAATTCAAAGTTCACTTAGAAGAAACATAGTCATCTAAATGACACGAATCTAGAGCACCATGCGGTGAATTCTAGATTCGAAATCACGTTCCGATTTAGAAAAAATATAGATATGAATATAAAGAACATAGGAAAGCACGTACATGAAGAGAGAGTACAATACATCAGATTGCTACCATTAGAATCTTTTCGTTAAAGCTTCAGTACCTTTGCATTAAGTTTCAATCAAATTCAAAAGCTACATTCAATAGTCATTGTCTACACTGTTTTTCCAACCAACCTGGCTTACATTGAAAAGACAAAAGTATAGACAAGGTTGTGTCACTCGGGCTACCTTGCACTCTAAATACTATCCATAGAAATTAGGTTATGACTATTCTCTACTAGATGACTCTTCGTATGGAACTTTAGTAAAAATAGAAACTGACTATATTCGATCACACAATAACCAACGTCCTTTCCATGATAGCTCGATCATCAACAATTTTTCATCATTGGGGAATGAGGTGTCGATGATTTTCCTTTGACAGGGTATCTGGAATATCAAGTGCTATGTTAGACTCCAACCACCCATTGTAACGACCTTGATTTCTTTCACACGATCATTTGGTGGAGCGTGCATGTGGCGAATAACCGCGGACTGTCGCAGGTGTTTCAAAGATGACACCACCAGTTAGGGGACAACACCTTTCTTCAAATTGTCACGTGTCTAATGTACATATGTCCTTTGTAATAGATGGGTCTCTAGCATTGCGCGTTGTATTATTGTTGCGCGAGTATCTGGTAGAGTCCCTACTTCCCGGTGTGAAATGGGGCACGAGGAGACAAAAAATCGTGCCACATCTAAGAATAAAAAAATGGAGTTGGTTAATCATGCTTATGGTCTCGTATGCAGCTTTGATAGCCGAATCATTCTCCTGAGAGATTAGTTACGCCTTTCCATATTCATTACTTGCCTTTGCAGAACCGCGTTCCCTTTCAACTTCTTCTGCGCGCTGGCTAGAGCCACGCGGACGTTTTCCATGGATGATCCACATTCCTTGAAGTGCTTTGCATTTATTTCTTCTGAAATCCTCTGTGCTTCACGTAGTTGGATGATTGTATATTGCGCTTCGTTGAGATGCCTCTTGATCCAAGTCACATTTCCCTCACGACCCTATGATTTTGATGCTTCGAGGATCTTCGCTGCTAACTGTTGTCTCACCTCCTTGTTCTCCTAGTATAGCTTATCAATAGCAAGTTGTGCTTGCTTCAAGTGTTGCAATGGTTCGTGAATATTTGTACCTTCAGTGTCTGTCCTTCTCCTTTTGTCACAGGTTTCTCGACTTGGACCTTCGATAGGTTCCAGCCGAATGGCGTGCCTGAGTAACTCTTTGGCAGACGACTTTGCGCGCGAGTCGCTCAGGGCTTGGGCCTCCTCGGTTTCCTTGTTCTTCTTTGGTCTGCCCCTTCTCTGGGGTATCAGATGTTGGGAGGATAGGGATTCCAATTACTTTCATTCTTGTGCGACCCTTCCTATTTCCGCCTCCACACAATGAGATGTTACTTTTTCTGCGGGTAGAGGGGAATCTCCCCTAGGGTCCCTAGGGATGTCGGTTGTGAGTAGAAATGATTCTCAGTTGTTTTCTCATCACCTCAACTCCTCAACTATCAACAATTAAATCAACAAGACATGAGATAGTTTCTTCTTTGGTTAGTTTGTTTCATCCCGGATGTTGTATGCCATTTCTTGGAGACTTTGGTGCAAGAAGAAAGGCAGATTTAACGGTATCCTTCCTGTGAAATGAATTAATGATTTGATGTGATGTGGGTGTATTCTGTCAAACCTTCCTTCACACGTGAAATATTTCCTAATCACTCTTAGGAGATTTTGAAAAAGGCTCCTGCAGATATCGTCTTGGAATGCCCGCTCTGACCTTCCTATTTAAATAGTCTCGTTTGATAAATTCCTAGTATCATAGCACGTCCAAAGGCATGCCTTTGGACCACCTTTCATCACATTAAGGGATATCCATTGTGACTGACATGGTTTCCTCTGTCACCTGGAATGTACTTCCTACAATTACTGCGCGGAATCCATTGAATCTGAGTGCAAACTGCTTCGCCAGTTTCATGTTGAATCCTTGGATTTTCCTACAAAAAACCATGCATCCGACCTGTTCAAAAGATGCTCTGACATCTGGATCTTCGCTTACCAATGTCAAGTTTTGAGGTTCGGGCCCCACATTACTATTACTTCGCGCACCTTTCCTTATGTTATGGGATGTTTCCATGGTGCATTGTGTATTTGTTTTGTGCACGGTGGATTTATTATGGACCCAAGGCAGTAATCTTAATTGACTCAGGTTTGTGACGCAGTTGAAGGAAATCAACTTTCCAACCATGGGAAACTCATGGATCATGGGAAGAATTAAAAATAGATCATAAACTTGGTTGGTGAACAAAATACATGCAAGCGACCAAAATTTATATCTGGGTGGGCGAGAGGTGGAATCGTGCCAAGGGAAATTGAATCTATGGTGTTTGGATGGCGCAAACCCCACCCCTCCTTAACGGGGTTGCACGACCTCCTCGTCTAGGATCGTTCAAGTCGTCGAACTGAATGGTTCATCAGGCTCCTGATGGAACCATTTTCAACTTGACACAGGCCCTTTTTCACTTCCTCGACACCCGCGGACCCTCTCCTTAGCGCTTTTCAACTTCGACGTCAACGTTGCTAGCTCTATGTGCTAGGCTTCCCTCTTGGATGTGACCACAGACTGTAGCCATGGTCCAAATTCCTTCAAGACCCCACACTTCGGGACTGTCGCTTGTTGTTTTCTCCTTTCCCTGATTTCTGAATCGGTGAACTCATTGGGACTAGATCTACGGTCCACGTTCCTCCCGCAATCAACGGCTGTGATCGAATCATGATTTCGAACTTCGCAAGTCCTGTCTCCTCTCGACTCTGATTATTCTAATTATGAATCAAATATGTGTTGATCCCTTGCCACATGCCCTTCCAAATCCAACAGTCTGGATTTGAAATCGATCTTCGCAACTTCGCAAAGATCCTTTGCTTGCTCCCGACAAACCTTCTAAAGTTCTTGCTCCCGAACCTCTTGATATTTTGGCTCCTGTCCTTTCTTGAACGATGGGTGTTTTCTCCATATTCGGGACTTCTGCAAGTCCTCGACTCCTTTGCACACTTAGCACAAATCCCCTTTCGAGACTTAGGTTGTTATCGAAGGCTTTCTGCACTCCTTGCAGAAATATGTGCAAATCTCATGTGACTTTGCTCGGCTTGAAAACCTTGATGGTTCCAAGTTCCTCTGTGAGTTTATCATGCCCTCCTGGCAGTATCTCACTCAGCTTTTTGATCTTGTAATGTGAACTCACAACACCTTAGGTGCACTCCTAGCACATTTTCCATCTCTTTGATGGCTTCTCCCTCAGCTTTATGGAAATTTTCAAGGCATATCCTTTCCTTTGTCGTTGCACTTCTTGCAAATCCTTCCTTCACCAGATTGTTCAACAATTCTAGGAATATCCAACACCTTCACCCATGTTTCTCCTGTTTATACTCATGCTAGCTCGATTCCCTCCTAGAAGAATATTCCAGAGTGTTCAGTAACATTGGATTATGCTTCTCTCCGCACAGTCTTTCTTTTCAAGGGACTTAACCGCCTTGAAATTTCTCCCTGAGTCAATGAATAAATTTGGTGTGCTCTCCTGGTAGCTTCTCTTATGACTCTACTAATTTTAGACATTCACCTCTTGTATCATCTTACAAATTTTCCCTACTCTGTCGCGCACTCCTTGCACTTATCCTAGAGAACCAAACTTAACTCAACACACTCTCAGATAGGAAACTGTATCTCTATCCCTGCATATAATTTCTAACATTCATCTACAATTCACAAACATGTAATAAGACATTCATAACACAACATCCATTGAACAGAAAGATAAAACAAGAAAAACTATCATTTTCTCTTAATGGTGGAATGCTAAATTACAATGGTGGATTCCAAGCTACAACTAAGTCTCAGCTCTCTGTGTTCCTCTCCCTTGCTAACTCTATCTTAGCTAACCCATTATTGTCTAACTTTCTCACCTCTACTTTGCAACACATTCAAAGATTTATACAAGAGGGGCTCTATGAGCTTCCCTCGCAAGATAATTTAGTGGTGTCAAATCACCATTCAAACACCTATCTAATGGACATATTACAATGATGGAAATCTGCTCCAAATCGGATGCAGATCCATTCTATCGTCAGCCTATTAATGGAGACCTTATCACCATATTGTGCGAAAGCACGATCTGGTTCTTCCACCTTGTCTTCAATTAATGCCTAGATCATGCCTTGGATTCCTGAGGCAAAAACAAGAGGACGATGCCTCTCCTTCCTTGAATGTGCACCACGCCTGTTAATTAGATGGCGCGTGCTGAGGTGGAGAGATACTCCTGCATCATACTCCACAGCAGGAAAAATCATGAGCTCCTTCTCATGATATTTCTGACATGTTTGAAGTCCTCTTGGATCCCAAACTTTCTTCTGGAGTTGTCCCTCAGCTCCTCTGTTCCGCTGCTTGTGCTCCTGCATCATCCCCACTGCTTGTGAAGGTTTTCTGTCATCCGTCTTCCTCTTGCTGAACAATTCCTTTGTTGACTCCAACATCAACTTTCTTATCTCCTCGATCACCTTGTCCAACTATTCTATCATCTGTCTCTTCGGTTTCAAACTAGCTCGTTGCTCTCCCTCCTTGTCGATGGGAAAATCACACTAACTTCCCAAGACATATTCTTCCCTTGTGGCCTTATCTTGCCACACTACTGCAATATTCACTCCTACAAGCTCCTCATCACTGAACTGTTTATTAGCTACCACTTCTCCTGACATATTCACTCCTGTCAATCCTTCGGTTGTTCCCATTCCAGCCTCCTCCCACTATGACTTGTGCTGGTGTATCTCCTCTAGCATGGATATTTCTTGGCAGCCATCTTCTGGTTTTAGATTTCCCAATCAATCCTCTAGTTCCTTTAACTCCAATTCCCACTGAGTGAATAACTCAACTAGGCATTCTCCTTCTGTTGGGAAAGACATCAGTATATGTTATGTTTCCTCCATGACAATCTCTGTCGATTGTCTTTCTGTCGCATATGCAACATCTGTGCTAGCCTCTCCTCGGCTGCTTGGTAGGAATATCTCAACTCCTCCAATGATCATAAAGCTCCTATGATCCTCCCCCTCTATGAAAAAAGTTTGTAACTTCTCATCATCTTCACTTACATGGATCACAATTCTACGTGAATCTCCATCTGAGTGAGGTCTCTCTCCTGCCTCCTCTTCATCTGGCAATGAACTCTCAGCTGAGCTCATCTCTTCTCCCTTGCCCATCTGGAAATCTACAAGACCTTTTCTAGATCTATTTCCCTTATGACTGAGGTTTTCAACATGTCTCAACCACCTCTTTAACACCTGTTGTTTCCTTCTGGACAACAACTTCTGAACAGGCCATCTAGTTGTCCTCTTCAAAGGTCATTTGTACCTCCAATGTTCCTTTTATTCCTACTACATCTTGAATTCAAGCCTCTCCATGTGTGCTCAGATTTCACTGAGCTCCTTGTCCATCTCTACCTTTCCCTTCTGCGAGTGGACTTCTCCTTGCCCATTCTTATGACCGTCAGTGGTCATATTCACCTTCTACCTTCCCTCCTGGAAATTTTGTTGCTCACTCTACAACTGAGAGCATCCTCAGCTTCTCCTCTGCCTAAAATATACGAACGAAATTGTGCTCTGATACCACTCTGGTATCAGATTATCTTTGTACCTCCTTCTCTCCTCCTAAGAGAAATTTAGCTCTGATACCACTCTCATATCAGATTATTTTTGCACCTCCTTCTCTCCACCTGAGATAAATTTAGCTTTGATACCATTATGGTATCAGATTACCTATGTACCTCCTTCTCTTCGCCTGAGAGAAATTTATCTCTGATACCACTTTGGTATCATATTATCTATGTACCTCCTTCTCTCTGCTTGAGAGAAATTTAGCTCTGATACCAATCTGGTATCATATTATCTTTGTACCTCCTTCTCTCCACCTGAGAGAAATTTATCTCTGATACCACTCTGGCGCAAACCCCACCCCTCCTTAACGAGGTTGCATGACCTCCTTCTCTAGGATCGTTCAATTCATCGAACTGAATGGTTCGTCAGGCTCCTGATGGAACCATTTTCAACTTGACACAGTCCCTTTTTCACTTCCTTGGCACCCGCGATGTGGCACCTACAGACCCTCTCCTTAGTGCTTTTCAACTTCGATGCAAACATTGCTAGCTCTCTGTGTTAGGCTTCCCTCTTCGATGTAACCATGAACTGTAGTCGTGGGCCAAATTCCTTCGCAACCCCGAACTTCGGGACTTTTGCGAGTTGTTTTCTCCTTTCCCCGATTTCCGAATCAAAAAACTCTTCGGGACTAGATCTACGATCCACATTCCTCCCATGATCAATGGATGTGATCGAATCACGAGTTCGGACTTCGCGAGTCCCGTCTCCTATCAACTCTTCTTCTTCTGATTGTGAATCAGTGATGCACTGATCCCTTGCCACTTACCCTTCAAGATCCAACGGTCTGTATTTGAAATCTCTCTTCGCAACTTCGCGAAGATCCTTTTCTTGCTCTCAGAAAACCTTCCAAAGTTCCTGCTCCCGAACCTCTCGATCTTTTGCCACCTTTCCTTTCTTCAACGATGGGTGATTTCTCCATCTTCGGGACTTCCGCAAGTCCTCGAATCCTTTGCACACTTAGAAAAAATCCCCTTTCGAGACTTAGGCTATTCTCGAAGGCTTTCTGGACTCCTTGCAGAAATATGTGCAACTCTCCTGCGACTTTGCTCGGCTTGAAAAACTTCACGGTTCCAAGTTCCTCTGCGAGTTTCTCGTGCCTTCCCGGTATTCTCTCGCTCATCTTTCTGAGCTTGTAAGGAAAACTCACAACACCTTAGGTGCACTGCTAACACTTGGTTAAGCTCTTCGATGGCTTCTCCCTCGACCTTATGGAAAGGTTCAAGGCATCTCCTTTCCTTTGTCATTGCACTTCTTCCAAAGCCTTCCTTCACCAGATTATTCAACAATTATGGGATTATCCAACACCTTCACCCATGTTTCTCATGTGTATGCTCACACTAGCTCGATTCCCTCCTGGAAGAGTATTCCAGAGTGTTCAGTAACTTTGGACTATGCTTCTCTCCACACAGTCTTTCTTTTCAAGGGACTTAACCGCCTTGAAATTTCTCCCTGAGTTAGTGAATAAATTTGGTGTGCCCTCCTCGCAGCTTCTCTTCTGAATCCATTGAGTTCAGAAACACACCCCTTCCATCGGCTTACATAGTTTCCCTACTCTATCACACACTCCTTGCACTTAACCTAGAGAACTAAACTTAACTCAACACACTCTCAGATAGTAAATTGTATATCTATCCCTGCAGATGATTTATAACATTCATCTACAATTCACAAATATGTAAAATACATTCATAACACAACATCCATTGAATAGAAAGATAAAACAGGAAAAATTGTCATTTTCTATTAATGGTGGAATGCAAAATTATAATGGTGGAGTCTGAGCTACAACTGAGTCTCAGCTCTCTTTGTTCCTCTCCCTTGCTAACTCTATCTTAGATAAACCCTTATCGTCCAACCTTCTCACCTCTACTTTGCAACAAATTCAAAGTTTAATACAAGAGGGGCTCTATGAGCTTCCCTCGCAAGATAATTTAGTGGTGTCAAATCACCATTCAAACGCCTATCCAATGGACAGATTACAATGATGGAAATCTGCTCCAAATCGGATTTAGATCCATTATGTCGTTAGCCTATTAATGGCGACCTTATCTCCTTCTTGTGCGAACGAACAATTTGGCTCTTCCATCTTGTCTTCAATTAATGCATGGATCACGCCTTGGATTCCCAAGGAAAAAATGAGAGGACGACATCTCTCCTTCCTCGAATATGCACCATGTGTTAATTATCTAGCACGTGTTGAGGTGGAGAGATGCTCCTGCATCACTGGAGGTTTCGAAGAAAGCCAAAGATTTTCACAACACATCTGCGCAAAGGGTACACTTCGGGGCGTGTAAAGTATAGCTGATAAGAGCTGCAGAGTATACGTGATATGAGCACCATGATTTTTCATTCCTTCTTAATTCATAATGGGCTGATGATAGTCACCTTGTCTACCGACGTGACTTCTATTTAACAACTTTCCTCGACCTTTGGCTCGTAAAACCTTCTCTTCTGACAGGACCCGACTCTTTGGGAAAATACCTTTACCACTTACACGTGTTTTGGTTTTGACATCCCTTCTCGACTCCAAGGGCCAACCGACCACTTGTTGACTTAAACCTATTAGTTGTTCAGTACATGACCTCACACAGTTTGACACACATACCCTGACTCGAATAAGACTGAATCTAACTGAAAAAATGACGGTGCTAACAGCTGGCTCCAACGGGGATGCTATCCTCCCAGTGAGGTGGCAAAGAACAACAAACCAGGTACCTAAACATTGGGCCTTATTCAACTTCCATAATTTGAAACAACGGAAGAGAAAAACATAACCTAGACCTTCTTGACATAGTTTTGACTAGACTCAACATAAACTTAGGGCCTTCACTCCAGGCTTCAATTTTCTGTTGACAGACTGAACCGAAATGCCTTCTTTGAAAACAAAAATGAAATGGCTATTTACAATGACATGAAAAAATAAACAGACCTTACTACACCAGATAGTGTTTGAGGAGCCTGTCGTTTACATGCCCCCAACCAGTGGACTCCCCATCAAGCTATTCTAGCAGATATGCATTGTTCCCATGATACGTGTTGATTATGAAAGGACATGTCCAAAGATGATTGAATTTTTCGTTATTTCCCTTGTCTCCATTCATCATGTCCCACTTTAGCACCAGATCCTCCACCTGAAATTCCTCCTTTTTAGAGTGCTTGTCGAAAGTTTTCTTCATCCTATCTTGGTGAAGTTGCGATCAGTTGTAAACCTTCTCCCTCATCTGTTGTGCATGAATCAACTGATTTATCCTTCTTTGCATGTCATCTGACTCGACCTCTTGCTCTTGCAACAACTTCTTGACAGGAAATCCCAACGAGGTAGGGAAAATCGCGTTCGCGCTATATAAGATTTGGAATGGCAACATGGATATGGACTTATTGGTAGTGACTCTGTCCACCCACAGTGCTTAAATGAGTTTCTTATGCTAGGACTTCTTGTTGTCCTACAAGAGTCTTTTAATGATCTCGTTTAATCTTTTATTTGACGATTATGCTAACCCATTACCCTATGGGTAGTACGCTGTAGAATGTCCTAGGGTTATATTGTAATCCTTGCAAAAATTATCCATTTTTTTGGACTTAAATGTGGACGCATTTTTCGTGATGATCTTGATAGGGCACCCGAACCTAGACAGGATGTTGGTCTCCAGAAACTGAATGATGACCGTGTTGGTAGCCTGCTTCATTGGAACTGCTTCGATCCATTTTGTGAAATAATTCATAGTTGTAAGTATCCATATGTGTTGCGTCGAGGATGGTAGATGAATCTATCCTATGAATTCCAGGCCCCATTGCATGAATGATGCTTCGACCGAGATCGGTTTCAGCGGCAGGGGATTCATCTTTCTCCTTCCATCAAAGATCTGTCACTTGTGGAAACTGGAAAATTCTTTGTATATGTATGCGAAGATGTTGGACCAATAGTAACCTTCTCCTATAATTTTATGCGTGGTGGTTTTCTAGTAGTGATGTCCTCCATATTCTCCTTTGTGGAATTCCTTGATAGCTCGTCCTGCGTCATCTTCTAGAAAGAAACTCAAAAATATCCCTCCCAGATCTTTCCAATACAGGGAGTTATCCAAGATGCAAAACTTAGTAGCCTTCATCTTTAAGAATCTGTCCTTGGTCTTAATTAACCCTGGAGGAGCTTACAAATTCTTCAATACATAAAATATGTTTGTATACCAAGGTGAATCGATGAACTCCTAAGACACCTGCGTGGTTGTTTCTTCCTTAGGATTCTTTGACAGATCAACAATGAAGTTGATTCCTGGAACGTCACAGTCCGACTGCACCATCCGTTTTGCGAGGCTCTGACCCTTAACCAGCTTTGTGGGCTTGATTTTGAGGTCATATTCTAGTATGACTCTGATCCACTTACCTCTCCTTCCCTTAGGGTCAGGCTAAGTCAAAATGTTTTTGACTGAGTTGTTGGGCATGTAAGCAATAATGTGGGAATATAGTATGTAGGATATGAACTCCTTTAGGGATTTCACTAAAGCGTACGCTTGTTTCTCCATAATTTCATACCTCAATGGGGAATCTCTCATCATCCTGCTGAAATAAGCTATAGGATTTTCAAAGTTCTGATCATCTTTTTGTAACAGTACGCCAACAATGGTATGCTCTGAGGTGAACGAGAAAAAGATGAAGTCCTTCATGAAGTCTGGACTATCCAATACTGGATATTTGGTCAGTGCTACCTTGATATATTCAAATGATTTCCTGGCTTCAAGGTTCTAGTTGATATCGTTCCCCTTTATGAGAATGTAGGTGATATGCTTTATAATTTCTGCCAGATTCGGGATGAATCTTCTCAAGAAATTCACCTTTCCCAGGAAGGACTGCACCTCCTTATTGCTATGTGGAGTGTTAATTTTAAGGATTCCTTCTACCCTATTTGGATCTATCTTTATACCCTCCTTCAAGATGATGTGCCCCAACAATTTCCCTTCTTGCATTCTGAAAAGTGACTTTTTTGGGTTCAACGATATGTTGAACCTCTTGCATTTCTAGAAGACCCTCTTCAGATGCTCAAGGTGTTGTTCATCGGAGTCAAAATACATTGTGATGTCATCCAGATAGATCACAATAAATTTTTCCTTTTCCTCGACAAATTCTATATCCATCGCCCTCTGGAAGGTAGCTCCAGTGTTCATCGGGCCAAAAGGCATCTTAGCATACATGAACGTCCCCCATGGTGTCGTGAAAGTTGTCTTTTCCCAGTCATCTTAGTGTACCATGATCTTATTGTAACTTGAAAAACCATCCATCATAGACATCTTCTAGGACCCAAATACCTTCTGCAGAATATAGTCCATCTTAGGGAGCGGGTAGTTGTCCTTGAGGGATACTTTGTTTAAGTTTCGAAAATTCACGCACAACCTTATTTTGCCACTCTTTTTACTTACAGGCACCAGGTTGGAAACCCATTTCAAAAACCTTAAAGAAACAATAATTTTGGCTTCGAAGAGTTTCTTTACCTCTTTTGCAATTAGCGGCAGTAGCAGGGGACTTAACCGTATTAGATTTTGCTTGAAAGGTTTTTTTTCTTCTTTGAGAGGAATGGCATGTTGAATCACTTTAGTGTCGTAGACTTTCAAGTCATTATAACACCAAGCGAAAACGTCGGGAAAATATTTCATGAGTTTGATGTAGTCATGTTTGAACTCTGAATTGAGCGTCTTTGATAATTTGATTATCCTTGGATTCGCCTGGGTCCCCATGTTGCAACCCTCGACATCCTCATCATTTGAGGCAATCTTGGGATTTTTGGCCACATCGTTTTCATCAAATAGCTTTTCTAATGGAACCAACCCTTTGGGGATGATATTATTCTTTAGATGCACTATGTCCCTCCCATCTATATGGTTCTGGAAAGGGTCATCGTTACTACGCGCAACTACGCTTTAATCTTCATCACAACAACACTTGGCATCAATGTTTACATTAGCGAACTCATCGCTCATTTGGAGAAATATCTCCACATGTTTATCATCCTCAAACACCTTCCAATACTTGATATTATCGGGCACCGACGACCTGTTTTTTTCAATCTCATACTTTTTGTTGGGGAAAATGAGAATTTTAAAAACTGATGCCTAGGAGGCCAAGGCATCTATGATTTGATTCTTCCCCCTCGTGACTACTGATAAATTATACTCCAAGAATTATTCGAGGAGATCCAGTACTAGGTTTCTGTACGCCCTTAGTCTGGGGTGTTTGGATTGGTATATACATTTCACTTGGTTTATGATGAGATCAAAGTCTCCATGCACTGTTATCCTATTTACGCCTAATTCTTTCAAGACTCTCAGACCCAAAATCAATGCTTCATATTTCGCCATATTATTTGTACAATCAAAGGCAAGTTTGTACGAGAAGAGTTTTGTGCCTACCTTGGGGGGACTTATCCACACTCCACCCCCTACTCCTTCCTTGTTGATGGATCTGTCGAAGCTCATGTTCTACATCTCATTCTCCATGTGGTTCCTCAGGCCTGCACATTCTGTTGCTTGTCGCGCGGATTTATCATCGACAGTCATGAACGTTGTCAGCTATTCCTCTTGAAAGCTTAGATCATTGTAAAATATAGAGGAGTCGATATCAGTGTCGACGAAGTAGATAGGGTGGTTATTTGGCTGGGTCTTGCTACTCACCATGTATTTGAGCAGAACCTCTATGTGCAACCGTCTCTCTTCACTGAAAACAGGAATAATGGCGTACGACATATCCATCTGCAAGTTTCCCTTCAATTTCGCAACCCACGACCTAGAAAATAGCATGCCAAATTTAGGGGGTATGTCGGCCACAACCATGTCCATAACTATATTATTAGAAGGGATTTGGGTGAGTGACACAACCAAATCTTTGATCATACCCAAACATTTCACTTTCCTTGAATCAAAAGAAAAAATATCCTTATAGGGCCTAGTGATGTCCAAACCCAACTCGTCCATGATCACCTTGGGCTTGAGATTGTGCAACATGCCTGAATCGCACATGACGTTGTCCAAAGTCATGTCATGGACCTTGAGACTAACATAGAATAGGGGGATGTCCTCAGTATCGCTCGTTTCCTCCACGTGCGGACCGAACAAAATGATAGGGTGGTCATCATGGACGTTTGGGGTGTCGAGAGTTTCACCCATCTTTAGCATTTTAATAATCTGATCCCGAGATTATCCTTTATTGATGTGCTCGTTGAAAGGGATGTAGATTTTAATATTGGTCATTTCGTTCTTAGAGTTAAAAGGGGGGGGACCTTTTCTACCTCCTTGATGCCTGACTCCCGGGTTGTTTCTGGCTCTTTACTTGGAACCTCCTCCTTTGAATTTCCCTTTTCAATCGCATCCTTGGTCGTTGTTGTCCCTTGACCAAGTTTTGAGGATCCTTGGTCACATTTGACCTACTTTTGGGACTTCGATAGGATGTCGAAGGCATAATGCAATTCAAAGCAAAGATCACAAGATCTTAGCCCCTTTTTAGGGATTTTTGGGCTTATGTAATGGGTATGGGGATGTCGGTCGATGGGGTTACCCATGTTTAGGCCCTTTTTGTAATATTTAAATAGAAGTCTAGGCGATGTAAGAAAAAAAGAGAGAAGGTTTTTTTGGTACTGTGCTAAGTGTTAAGTACAGATTGTAAATGCTTCGTGCATGCTATGTTGAGAACTTGCAGAGCTAAGTGCAAGTGATTGTAAGAGAATGTGTAAAGGATTTTTGCTGTGACCTAGCTCGAGGAAGGAGGATCTAGTGAAGTGTGCACAGATCTCCTGCCATACGCAGAGTAGGATTTTGAGGCTATGTGCATGTAGTTGATTGACCGAAGATAATAAAAGAGAAGAAGAGTTGGTGGACCTAGCCTCAGGCTGGGGGTGAACCACGTATATGCTGGGTTATGGTTTCTTTGTGCATAGTGACTATTTATTGTTCATATGATTAATGCAGTAATGTATGTTTAGATGCATTTTATATAGTATCTTAGTTCTTATTAATGTGAATAAATGCTAGATCTGATCTATTCCTTTATCCTAAGTGTGTCTATATGTTAGATATCGTTGAATATTGCGCTGCTCTGTTATTAGGGTTTTCTCTGCGAAGTGAATACTGTGAGCTATAACTGCTAAGTCCTTTGTTAAGGTGTTGTAATCACAGATCGGTGTCCCAGCTTAGGTTGCAGACATATGAGTCCTGCAACCACCCCTTCCTCTACCTCGAGTGAGACTTCATCTACTTCGCAGGTGTTGCCAAAAAGGTCGGTAGTTAGGGTTTTGTTGGTGCGTTGTTGTAGTGTTGAAGCTTGGGTCTACCCCTGTGCCAAAAAATGGATCATTTGTCAAGACCTGAAACTGTGATTGCTGGGAACTGAAGAAAAGAAATCTCTGTGCGTATATATGTTGCTTTAGTGCGCAGTAGTCTACTTGAATTGTGAAGCTTTTTTCTAAGAAGAAAATTCAGATTTGAAGAAAAGAAATCTCTGTGCGTAGATCTGTTGCTTTAGTGTGCAGTAGTCTACTTGAATTGTGAAGATTTTTTTTTAGAAGAAAAGTTTGATCTGAAGAAAAGAGGTAAGATCTTAAAGATTTGTGCTTTGTTAAAGGTAAGAACAATGAAAAGTTTTGATTGAAAAAGGTAAGATAAGTGGAAATTTTTGTTTCAAAAGTATGCATCTAGGTATGTTTGATAAATTTTGTCCTAACTTGAAAAGTAGGGCACAACTATATGAAAGAAGGTTTGATATGAGTAGCTCTGATGGAAATAATGAAAGATATGTTATTCCTATGCATAAAAAGAACATTTGGACTAACGAATGGATGTAGGACCCTAGAAATATTTTTTTGCAGGTTAGCTACTATGATCCTAGTGCACAGTACAGGAAAGGATGGGGATCATTTCAAAGAAAAAGAAGATTAACCCTTTGTTATAATTTCAGAAGACCGAGACATCTTGCTAAGGAATGCCCTGGTAAAAGACCTAGTTGTCTTTGTTGTCAAGCTATGGATCATGAAGTTTTGGATTTCCATAGAATGATTGCTAAGGTTTAAAGAATGAATATGAGACAAGAAAATCCTAAGGAAGATCAAGAAACTAAGACCATGGAAGAACCCAAGAAAGAATCATAGAATGTATTGCTACAAATGAAAGAAACCATGAATGATCACAAAAATATTATCTTATCAGAGATCTTCAAAGAAAAATAATGCATAGAAACAAGAATAGGAGACTTCGACATTGATTGTGTTCTGGATGAGGAAACACAAGTGAATATCATGACATAAACAACTTTGGAAATTTTGGGAAATGTTGTTATGATTCTTTCATTAGGACGAATAGGATTATTTAGAGGAAAGATGATAACCCTATGTGGAAGACTCACCCAAATATATATGAGTGCTCATGGAACTATGACAGAGGAAGAATTTGAGGTTGTTAAATTTATTGAGAACAACACCCCATTTGCTATATTACTAGGAAAAACTTGGATTGAGAAAGATCAGGCCAGAAGAAAAGAAGAGGCAGTCTTAGAAAAAAATAAGCAAGAATTAAAAGATTTCATGACTAGGAGGATAGCGCACTTGATTGAAGAATAGGAGAACAAATCAAATTTGTTCAAAACCAGAAACTTGGATGTCAAATTTGGAAGAACAAAAGAAGACTCACCAAAGAGTAGACCACCTACCCCAGACAGAGAAGAAGTATTGGCCTTGAAACCTACAAAATACCATCAACAATGCAAAGTTACTATGCTAAAAGGAGATAAGAATCAGAATGGAAAGAGGAATACTGAGAAGAATACTACAAGGAAGAAGGCTAGAAAGCTCATTAAGAAGAGAGGAAAGATAGAAAAGTTGCAGAATGTTCCAGAAGGGACTTTGCAGAAGGAAGGTTTGCAAAATTGGAACTTCCCTGAGATATCAGAATAGCGCAACCTAGCCCTTCGCCACAACGAACCAATATAGTCGTTGAAAGAATTATAACCATTAGATCGATGCCCCAAATGGTCAGAACAATAGTTATGGCCAGAAATCTCTCCATCAGACCATTGGGACCGCCCCACAACGGACAAAACTGCATTGATGAAGGCCTCTCGTCTGTTGGAGAGATTCGTTACACTGTTGTCTACTTATTGCGTAAACTGTTGCACCGAAAACACTTTTGAGAATTGTATCTTAGACAACTCATTTCTACCGTGTTGTGTTTAGTATGATAGACACTTGTTCTATTGCTTTGAGCACTCATTCATCCACCTGAGTTATCTGATCTAAGCGTGCATGTCAGGCGATCTCAACGCCACAGAGAAATTCGTCGAAGAATTTCTAATCGAGCTTATGGCTGAGAAGGTGATGTCCGTCAGAGCTCAAGCCTCCCCATCGACTGCTCATGGATCCAGACCATCCCGACCTGCAACAGAGAAAAGAACCAAGCATCGAGATGACTTGGCAAACCCAAAGTTATTCCCGACTATCCTTCCCTACTACATCTCAGCTTTGGCTAGCGCGATGAGTTGTGACAGTGTCCCAAGAGATTTTGATTACACCATGGTTATTGTGTACCTCCCGAAGGGGATACGTGCAGTTAGAATGTAGCAGGATAAGATCACGACATTAAAATTCAACGACTTCAACCTATCGGACCGCAAGAACTAGAGCATGTTGCATCCTTACAAGTATTTGACCAGGACAAAGGGGAAGAACTCAAAAATAATCCCCCATCCATGGACTATGAACCTCGCGCAGTCCACACTCTTGAATGTGGTGAAGATTCCACACTTTGGAAGGCACCAGGAGGTTAATATGTGTGTTAATCTCCTGCTATCATGTTACCATGGAGGCTATCTATGGCTAGACCAATGCATCACAATTGATCTGACATTGGTCCATAGGATCACCGGATTGAGCATGCAAGGACCCAACCCACAAGACTTCTACCCAGGGAAGGCTACAGATAGCACATTGGAATGGAGGATCAAAGACACATATGGTGATGTAGAAAAAGGGATGCAAGGCTATAAGGTATCTTCCATCCAGAATGGCGCAGTGCCCCTAGCCTGCCATTTGATCGCAGGAAATATCGTGATAAATAACATACCTACACAGGTCACAGGATTCGTTGTTGACCTAACCGGGAAATGTGTAGAAGGACTACAGATGAACTGGGTGAAGTACCTAGTCAACCTACTGGAATTGGATTTTTTTGAAGCTCAGAATCAGGGCTATGTGTTCCACTTTAGCTGGCTCCTAATCCTCATAGAATTTACTACTTAGGAGATGCCAGAAGGTGCGATCTTCCTGGATATTGAGTCGTTCGAACCGCTCGTTGCGAAGTTCACCACGCTCTGGTACTTGAGCGATATGGGAAAACAGTGGAAGTCGAATGCAGTATTTCACATGTACTATATCTAGTTTAAGAGATCTATTAAGGTCATCCCTTGCATGGAGCCGAACACCTTGCACTAGTTCAGACCTCTCATGAAGTTCCACATAGATCGACACTTCATTTATATCACTGTGTGCGCAAAAAAGAATAAATAAGAGTTGCATTCATACTATAATCTCACAGAGGAGGACCCCAACGAGATAACTAAAGACTGGTCAGCAGACCTCCTTATCCTTGTTGACCCTACAGAAATATATGATCCTAAACTAATTGGCAGCTCAGAGACCACTCACAAAGAACATGACACACCTAGAACTAGCAGATGGAAGAAGACCTAAGAAGTACAAAACCTGAGCAGTGCATCAAATGCATTTTCTTCAGTATCACCTCGATGAGGAGGTGATGATGAAGTATATAGAGAAGATACCAATGGAAAATAAGATCAATAGAAGCAAGGCGAAGTAACACCGCTTAGGGATCCTATTGATGAGGCTTATCCCTCGAAAAAAATAAAGTTTTCCCCCACGAAACCTACCTCACGGAAGAAGTCAAGAGAGAGAAAAACCACGATGCTAACTGTGCTCACGATCGATGACTTCGACTTCATCATCACAACTGTAGCATATGCCTTACAGGATGTCTTGTAGAAACATGAAGCCAAGCAAGAGGAGATGTACAACATAATCGAGGTTGAACTCAGAAGGGTATATCAAGCCCTTCAATCCCGTCGCATAGTATCCACTGCACCCTTGCCATTAGAAACAACGGAGTTGGGAGATGAGCCTACCCAACTCCACAGACTAGTTGATGGGAGTGAAGCTCATCTTCGTCGTGCACAGGAAGAAATAGAACAGGCCATAAAGGCCCTAAAGAAAGTGCAAAAAGTAGTCATAGAGCAGCATCGAGCTGTGCAATAGGAGAAGGTTACCCTCCAAACAAAGTTTGAAAAGGAGAAAGCACAAATCTAGCAAGCAAAAGAGCAGTTGCTCGCAGAGCAGCTCAAAGTCAAAGAAGCAATCAACATAACACTTTTCTCTATGACAGGATTAGAGAAAAAAGTGGAAGAACTTGTAGAGAATCAAGTAGTGCAGCTTGAGGAAGCTATCCAACAGCTTCAACAGAGAATCGCATATCTGGAGCTATGAATAGTGCCCAGAACTCCACAGGATGTACGATATCAAAGAGAAGAAAATGATCAAAGTGCAGTTGAGAGAATCAAGGCCCTCACCATGGAATGTAAATAGGCAATTGATTGTAGTGCTCAGACTTATGAGAGACTCATTGAGGATCCTGAATTGAAGGCACTGGAGTCACAGCTCCAAGAGGCAAAGAAGAAAGAAGAAATAGTATAGGCGCAATTGAATCCCCTGTCAGCAGTCGAGAAGATGAAGCGATCCCAAGAACATCTCACTGCTCAAAAACAGGTCCACACCATTCAGAGAAAATTCATGGAAGTGAATCAAAGGATCCAACCAGTCCAAGACGAAGCATGCCAGTTGTTTTAGGAGATTGAAGGCCGAGGAGAAGAGTTGGAACAAATAGTCACTATAGTCGAACAATTATTAGAGGGACCTGTCAACGAAACAATTATCCAAAATTTCACCGAGCAGGAGGCATTGGCACATCAACAGGTCGAAGCAGCTCGAGCCAAGATCAAGGATTTTGAAGCAGAGCTACCCAAATCAGAATGACTCAGGACGAGTCACAAGTGAGTGTTGGGGGCATGTTGGCCCTTTACCAAGTTTTGAGGATCCTTGGTCATGTTTGACCTAATTTTGGGACTTCGACAGGTTGTCGAAGGCAGAGTGCAAGTCGACGTGGAGATCACAAGATATCGACCCCTTTTTAGGGATTTTTGGGCTTTGGGATTATGTAATGGGTATGGGGATGTCAGCCCATGGGGTTACCCATGTTTAGGCCCTTTTTGTAATATATAAATAGAAGTCTAGGTGATGTAAGAAAAAAAGAGAGAAGGTTTTTTGGTACTATCCTAAGTGCTAAGTACAGATTATAAATTCTTCGTGCATGCTATGTTGAGAACTTGCAGAGCTAAGTGAAAGTGACTGTAAGATACTGTGTAAAGGATTTTTGTTGTGACCTAGCTTGGGGAAGGAGGATTAGCTAAGTGTGTGTGGATCTCCTGCCATATGCGAAGTAGGATTTTGAGGCTCTGTGCATGTAGCTTATTGACCGAAGATAAAAAAAGAGAAGAAGAGTTGGTGGACATAGCCCTAGGCTGGGGGTGAACCACGTATATGTTGCGTTATGGTTGCTTTGTGCATTATGACTGTTTATTGTTCATATGATTAATGAAGTAATGTATGTTTAGATGCATTTGATATAGTATCTTAGTGCTTAGTAATGTGAATAAATGTTAGATCTGATCTATTCCCTTATGCTAAGTGTGTCTATATGTTAGATCTCGTTGAATACTGCGCTGCTCTGTAATTAGGATTTTCTCTACGAAGTGAATATTGTGAACTATAACTACTAAGTTCTCTGTTAAGGTGTTGTAATAACATATCGGTGTCCCAGCTAAGGTTGCAGACATCTGAGTCCTGAAACCACCCCAGCCTCTACCTCGGGTGAGACTTCATCTCCTTCGCAGGTGTTTCCAAAAGGGCCAGTAGTTAGGGTTTTGTCGTGGTGTTGTTGTAGCATTGAACCTTGGGTCTGCCCCTGTGCCAATAGTCAGGTTGTCTTTCTTTGGTCGGCTCATGGAAGGGTTGTCCGCCAGAGATTCCCTTATGGGATTTGTCTACTGAGGTTCTGTGGACACCTTTCTTCTCCTGAGGTTGTATTTCTTTTGGAACTACATGATGGATTTGCGATAAACCTTCCTGAATTCCTCTATTTCCCAAGACAGCGTGTCATCCGTCTCCAACATAATATCATCATTTTATCTCATGTATTGACATTGTTCTCCCTTCATCAATAACATACGTGTGTCCTTCTCTTCGCAACAATGCATTTGATCTTGGATTATCTGATCAAAATCTTCATCCCCATAATTGTTTTGGAACAAGGGATTTATTTGTTGGTCACCCTGGTATCTCTGTTCCCTCTGCCTAATCTGCGGGACTGAACTTATTCTAAGGTTATGATTTCTGGGCTGGAGGTCATGATTTTCTCGAGCGGCGGGTTTGTTTCCCATGGACATTCTTTCCATCAACTTCTCCATCGTCTTCATCATCAAGTCGAACTTGTCCTCTAAGGGTCGAGAAGTCGATGGTTGTGCATCTCCTTGGGGTTTCTGCCCTCCTTTGTTAAATATTTGTTTTATATTTCCTGATGCCATCAGGTTTACCTTGACTTCGATTGCATCACTCATCATGGAGTCTAAATTAGCAGATATTATCCCCCTCAATAGCAAGGCGAAATTGTTTTCAATGGAGTCGACATATCGAAGTTGCGTTGCACCGGGAGGCAGCTGGACTTCTACGAGAATTGAGTTATAGACCCTCATGAAATGGGTCGAGAACTCTTGCACCATCTCCTCTGGTGCTCTCTTCATATTTTTGTACTACATCAGTAGTTGCAAAGGATTCTTTTTGTCTCCCCACCTGGTGAGGAATGATGTCTCGAACGCGGTGAAGTTTAGGATGCTTGCTACTGGAAGGGCCTTAAACCACTTCCTAACCTCCCCTGAAATACTCCATGAGAACAACTGCATCTTTGCATCTTCATGATCCACCTCTTCTAGATCAACGAAATCGTTGAACCAATCCAAGTGCTTCTGGGCAGAGGTATTTCCCTCAGCATCATACAACTTGATCCTCTAGCTGTAGTTCTAGGTAAAATCATGCAGTTGGGCTGGCAAGGAAAGGGGGGAGAATATGGCGACCATTTCTCTAGGAGGGTTTGGTATTTGTGAGATGTTTTAAGTGGGATTTTCATCTTTCAGGATTTGGTTTGCTATCAGAGATAGAAACCTCTTATCGTCAAAGACTATATCATCCAAGTTGGTTTTTGATTTAGACCTGAACAAAGTTTGTTCGAACATGGTGTCAAACTTGAGATCGTCAATTATTTTTGCGCCGTCCTTGGGTAAGGATAGGCTTCTTTCTAGGTAATATAACAGGTCTGTCGCTTTCTCCCTTACCCTGTGAAAAATTTTCTCGGGGTCACACACAAGCTCTACAGGGTTCGGGTCAAGATTGGCTCTGGTATAAATTGTCTTCGGAGCCAAGTTTCCTGATTCACGCTACTCTGTGCTACTGGTCTCTTTAACTAGAGTCGCCAGGGTAATGGTTTCAGCCAATATATATGGTTGGCCCACTGTTACCCTCAAGGGTCAAAACTATAGCTTTAGTCATTCTCCCAGGACAAATTTATTCAATGTTTTCCTCGACAACGATGCCAAAATGTTAGCACTCTGTAAACTTCATTCAACTAAGAAAACAAATGATAGAGGCAAATTACAAACCAACTTTGAGGCTGGAAAATATCCTTTCCAACCTGGAGAGGGCTCTCTCTGAGACTTCGTCTCTGTACAGGGTATGGCTTTAAACTATCGGCTAGATTTAACACTTTTATACAATATTTCTGGTTCTATTGGCAAAAGAAAGCAAGACCTTGGGTTATGGAGTCAATTTAAGAAAACAATAGAAACACATGACTTAGTGATTGAACTTGAGAGGATAAAGGCTAAGTAGGAAACAATATTTCAGTTAAAATTCGTTGTGTCTGGCGAGAGAAAAACACATGAAGCAACTTAGAGCACCGTTGGGGATGAATTCAGAGTTCACTTAGAAGAAACACAGTCATCTAAATGGCGTGAATATAGAGCACTGTGAGGTGAATTCTAGATTCGAAATCACGTTTAGATTTAGAAAAAATATAGATATGAATATAAAGAACATAGGAAAGCACATACACGAAGAGAGAGTACAATGCATCAAATTGCTACCATTAGAATCTTTTCCTCAAATCTTCAAGACCTTTGCATTAAGTTTCAATCGAATTCAAAAGCTACATTCAATACTCGTTGTCTAAATTTTTTTTCCAACCAACCTGGCTTACATTGAAAAGATGAAATATATAGAAAAGGGTGTATCGCTTAGGCTAACTTGCGCTCTAACTACTATCCATAAAAATTAGGTTTTAAATATTCTCTACTAGACGACTCTTTGTATGGTACTTTACTAAAAATAGAAACTAATTATATTCGATCGCACAATAATCGACGTCCTTGCCATGATAGCTCGGTCATCAGCAAGTTTTCATCGTTGGGGAGTGAGGTGTCGATGAGTTTCCTTTGACAGGGTATATGGAATATCAAGTGCTCTGTTAGACTCCAACCACCCATTGTAACAGCCTTGATTTTTTTCGCACGATCATTTGTTGGAGCATGCATGTGGCGCATAATCGCGGACTGTCGCAGGTGTTTTCAATATGACACCACCAGTTAGGGAACAACGCCTTTCTTCAAAATGTCATGTTTCTAACATACACTTGTCCTTTCTAATAAATGGGTCTCCAACGTTGCGCGTCTTATGCTTGTCATGCAGGTATCTATCAAAGTCCCTACTTTCCGTTGGGAAATATGGCACGGGGAGACAAAAATCCACACCATGTCTGAGAAGACAAAAATGGAGTCTGTTAATCATGCTTCTGGTCTCGTCTATATCTTTGATACCCAAAGCGTTCTCCTGAGAGACTAGTTGTGCCTTTTCAGATTCATTACTTTCCTTTGCATAACCACGTTCCCTTTCATCTTCTTCTACGCGTTGGTGAGAGCCGCAAAGACATTTTCCATGGCCGATCCACATTCTTTGAAGTGCTTTGCATTTATTTATTCTGGCATCGTATGTGCTTCGTCTAGCTAGATGATTGTATCTTTCACTTCCCTGAGCTGCCTCTTGAGCCAAGTCACGTTTCCCTCGCCGCCCTGTGATGTTGATGCTTCGAGGGTCTTCACTGCTAATTGTTGTCTCAACTCCCTGTTCTCTTGGTATAGCTCGGCAATAGAAAGTTTCTCTTGCTTCAGCTGTTGCAACGATTCATGAATATTCATGCCTTTAGTGTCTGTCCTTCTCCTTCTGTCACATGTTTCTCGACTTGGAACTTCGACAGGTTCCAGCTGAATGGCGCGCATGAGTAAATCTTCGACAATCAACCTTTCACGTGGCTCGCTTAGGGCTTGGGCATCTCTAGTTTCCTTATTCTTCCTTGGCCTACCCCTTCTCCAGGGTATCGAATGTTGGCAGGATAGGGCTTCCAATGACTTTCCTTCTTCCACAGCCCTTCCTATTTTCGCGTCGGCGCGGTGAGATGTTACTTTTTCTGTGGGTAGAGGGGAATCTCCCTGGGGGTCCATGGGGATTCCAGCTGTGAGTAGAAACAAATCCCAGTTGTTTCTCGATCACCTCAACTCCTCAACTATCAAAAATTTAATCAAGAAGACATGAGATAGTTTCTTCTTTGGTTGGTTTGTTTTAGCCCGAACGTTGTCTGCCATTTCTTGGAGAATTTGGTGTAAGAAGAAAGGTAGATTTAACGGTCTCCTTCCTATGAAATGCATTAACAATCTGATGTGATGTGGGTGTATTCTATCAAACCTTCCTTCACAGGTGATATATTCCCTAATCTCTCCAAGGAGCTTCCTAAAAGGATCCTACAGATATCGACTTGGAATTCTCTCTCTGACCTTCCCATTTAAACAGTCTGGTTTGATAAATTCATCGTAGCATAGCATGTCCAAAGGCTTGCCTTTGGACCACCTTTCACTACGCAGAGGGATCTTCATTGTGGCTGACAGGGTTTCCTCTGTCACCTGGAATGTACATCCTGCAATTACTATGTGGAACTCATTGAATTTGAGTGAAAACTGCTTTGCCAGTTTCATGTTGAATCCTTGGATTTTCCTACAAAAAACCATGCATCCGACCTGTTCAAAATATTCTCTGATATCTGGATCTTTGTTTTGTTCGGACCCCACATTCCTAGTACTTCGCACACCTTTCCTTATGTTCTGGTATTTTTCCATGGTGCAATGCGTATTTTTTATGTGCGCGGTGGATTTAGTACAGACCCATGGAAGTAATCTTGATTGACCTAGGTTTGTGACGCAGTTGAAGGAAATCGACTTTCTAGCCACTGGAAACTCAGGGCTCGCAGGAATAATTACAAACAGAGCATAAACTTGGTTGGTGAAAAAAATACATGCATAGCGACTGGAATTTATAACTGGGTGGGTGAGAGGTGGAATCATGCTAAGGGACACTGAATCCATGGTGACTAGAGGTTTCGAAGCAGGCCAAATATTTTTTCAGCACATCCATGCGAAGGGTACACTTCGGGGAGTGTAAAGTACAACTGATAAAATCTGCAGAGTATACGTGATATGAGCATCGTGATTTTTCATTCTTTCTGACTTCATAATGGGTTGATGATGGTCACCTCGTTTGTCGGCGCGAATTCTATTTATCAACTTTCCCCGACCTTTGGCACATAAAACCTTCTCTTCTCATAGGACACAACTCTTTGGGAAAATACCTTTACCACTTACACGTGTTTTGGTTCTGACATCCCTTCCCGACTCCAAGGGCCAACCGGTTACTTGCTGACTTCGACCCATTCATTTTTCGGTACTTGACCTCACACACTTTGACACACGGACCCTGAGTCCTGACTCGACTAAGACTGACTCTAACTGAAAAAAATGACGACGCTAACATGTGTGAAATTTATTTTAAGTATTTAATGTTTTTAACTAAGTGTTCTATCATATTAAAATATATACAGTATTACTTAAGTGTTTATATAAATAATTGATGAGAAGGTAATAATGATTTTTAATGGGTAACTCTAATCATTATTAATAAGTTTTAATCAACTTAGATTCATCTTAACTACAAATTTATTAAGCATTGAGAGGGATCCCACTCAACCATGTTAAAATTGTATATTTAACACAAAACTTATACTAAACTAATAAATTTGTATCATTCAAATTTACAATCATCTATAATCTAGATGATACTATTCAAAAGTCCACTTCAAACGTTACATGAAGAATAAGTCGAATCGTAATAAAGCAACAATGTTTAATGATGAAGTATGTGAATAGTAAGAAAGTACTAATATGCATATAATAAATAATAGATATAGTACATAATGATCGATCTCAATTTATCTTCTTAAGCTTTAAGTATTATAGCCACACCTATTAGTTTTCCTGATCATATGAGAAAGGAGATTGAAATCAAAGACTATTCAAAATTTTAACTCCAGATATTGCAGTAAAGTCCATACCACACCTCTCTTTCATTCCAATATTAATAGTTGATTTCTTTGATGTGAATCTTTGTGATTTATGAATTGTTAATCCCCAAGCAACTTTCAATGGATATTTTCTCGTATTATCTCTTTTAATAGGTGCAATAGGAACTCTCAGAAGGAATGATTCATCCCATGGAACCCCCACATAATTATCAAATCTTATTGAAACATATGTGGGAGGTTCTAGGGGTAAAGTTCCAAGGTTATACATAATGTTTTCTATTACTCCAATAACACCATTGACAAGTCATGCATTAGTCGAGAAGTTTGAAGTAAGAATCATCCTAGATCTAATTAAAATAAGAAACTCAAGTTCCAATTCTTCCTCATCCTCTTTAGTATAATAGTTTCTTCTTGCCCATATAGGGACATTGGGTGCAATGGGGTGATCTAGGTATCTCAAACAATGCTTATTATGATTTTGTTGATTATTGTTTGTTGCAAACAAATTTTTGGCCCTATCAAATAACTCTTGTGTGGAAGCATATAAAGAAATATATGTACTAGTTAGAAGTAATGTTTTCAGTCTTTATTGTTGGAATTTCATCCCCAACATTCATTAGCTACAAATGATGAAGTTTGTTTTTATCATGGCTTTGTCTATCTTACCTAAACATTTTATCAAGGGTCACAACAGTTGTGAATGAGTTTCATAATTCTTTTGCAATATGTTCACATGCATGTAGAGGTTTATATCTTTCATAATTGTTTTGCAAGACCTTCACATGCATATACAGGTTTATACCAAACAAGTGGAAACTATCCCAAATCACTAACCAATGTAATTGACCTCCCTACAAAATGAATAATTAATTTTTGGGGGAAATATTGGAGAAGTTGAGCATCAATGTTTATTAACAAATTTATTCCAATAAAACTCATTTCATATATCATAATATATTTAACATGTTTCATTTCTTCTTGTATGTTAATTAAACATGAGACTTTTAAATTAGTTGTCTTTGATTGGTATATAAAGCCAAGAATGCATTGTCATTGCAAATATGTTGAAAGTTGCAACCCCTGTAGGGGAAAAAACAAGGGACTCTTCTTAAGGAGGGATTCAGTTTCAAGGACATGTTTAATAGTTGCAATCAAATAATACTTTCATGTACTTGTATTTCCTTGGATTATCATACCTAATCGATTACCCCTTATTCTATGATGGTCAAGGAAATTATTATATTCTCTTATTTGTTTTGTTTTTTCGTAAATAAAATATGTATTTCCTCTAGAAAATGAAGGGATTACACTGGCTTGCCAAAAAATGGAAACCAGAGCCATCTCCAGGGTTTTTTCAAAAATGTCATGTTATCTCTATGTCCGAAAATACAAAGATTACTAGGGAGCTATTTAAACCTTCCTAAAATATCATAAGATTGAGCATAAACAAAACAAAGAAACAAAACCGAATGAATCAAGCACTGGTTGTGTTTGTGTCGTTTCCTCAAGAAGTGTGTTGGTTCCAGGTTGGACCAATATTGTAAGTTGGCAACATATTAGACAGTGGTTTGAAGCAAGATCTCCTGATAGTGCGTCATAGAGAAAGTCCAGCCAATGATTTAGGCGCTCCTGTCGAAACAACATGTCTTCCACATCCCGGTGTATGTCCATGATCAGAGTAAGATGCTCCTCGGAAAAAATGGGCCAACGAGATTCAGGAGTCACCTCCAGAATGAGAATGGTGTCCTGAAGGGGAATCATCGGAGGTGATTCTTCAAATTTGGGATATCCCCAATGTCCTTCTGGTTGAGTGTTCCAAAAGCTTGATTTGTGGTAGCATATGTATTCCCATTATGGGAAAGGCTCGAGTGCATTGTAAAATCATGAGGTTGAGAAGGAAAGGATTCCTCAATGGAACCACGACCCCAATTCTCCCCTGCAATGTTGATGACATTATGTTGTGCAGTTGTAGAATGAATTTCCTGAGAGGGGAATTGCACTGGCTCACCTAAAGAAGTGATGGCATCGCACCCTCGTTCAATAAGATAACTTTGGTAACTAGGTCCTCTGATGGAGCAGCCATGATCATGAGGCATGATGTCAATTCCTAGGGTAGGGGAAAGAGAATGTAGATAAATAGACTGGAACAAGGCACGTTTGGATCTCGCTAAAGGAAAAGCATAGCGTGCTTGAAATCCGAGAAGGAGAAACATGTCCAGAAGAGAAAGGTAGAAAAGGGAAATATCATCAATGTGATGCATTGAGAATGCAATTACAATAGAGTGGATGATTTCCCATGGAGGAATTCTGAAACATAGCTCCATTGAATCCACGTGGTGAAACCTCCTGTCACACCAGTCCACAATAAATTGCCTCCTCTAGAAATGAATCCTGGAGGAGAGGTGGAAGGCGTGGGTGGCATTTAAATGCATGGATATACATATGGCACCCCATCCTGGAAATATTATCTTCTTTGTTTAACGCTCAAACTCTTAAATGAATAAAATTTGTATGGTCGCTAAGAAAAATGGAATTCAACTTTCACGTTTCAGATATGAAATGCATTGCACAATTGGAAGTGTCTTCAACCTTAAAATTAGAGTTCCAATTATGCATAACATCACAATCCCTATGTATAAGCATCTCAAACTCATTGTAGTTTATAACTTTATTCTTATATGATTCCATAAGTTATCTCCAACTTGTGATCCTTAGAATCTCTATGCACATGTGGAATTTGTCAACTAGATCCACTAAAGGAAATGGATTATGATCAACATGCCAAGGTTTGTATCATTTTTTTTCTCAATTATGCACTATATCTTTAGGCGTGTGGCATATATTGTACAATACCAACTCAACCCAACAAAACTCTACAAACTTGTCATTTTCTCGAGTAGGAATAGAGTTAAATCGAGGAAACATGTGTACAATATTTTCATCCTTCCATGGTAACCATTTCATGTTGCAACAACATTTGTCACACAACCATGATTTTGCAACATCTATCCATGAAAGGTTCTCCACATCCACAAATTTCTTGTTATATGCATTAATAAAAGAATTATTATTGAAAGCATTATATGTATCAACCTACATTTGTTTGAAAACCTCCATGCTAATATTTAAAACCATAAATCGATGACTACATTTAGGAACATGAAGCTCTAAAAGAAAATTTCATATCTCCTATGCACCTATGTCCCTACCTCTTGTTCCCTTTTCGTCACTTGGGTGAGCAAAACAATGACACTTGCATGCCTAGTTGGGCCTGCTAGACAAAAAATAAGTTCGTGAGTGGGTTAAACAATCCAAACACATGTAATAAAAAAGTAAACAAACTAAAAAAACTAAGGAAATACAAACTATAATGCATAAGAAATTTATAACCATAA
>ML785877.1:1126207-1152760 GCA_009831015.1 Picea engelmannii
TAGCCCTAGGCTGGGGGTGAACCACGTATATGTTGCGTTATGGTTGCTTTGTGCATTATGACTGTTTATTGTTCATATGATTAATGAAGTAATGTATGTTTAGATGCATTTGATATAGTATCTTAGTGCTTAGTAATGTGAATAAATGTTAGATCTGATCTATTCCCTTATGCTAAGTGTGTCTATATGTTAGATCTCGTTGAATACTGCGCTGCTCTGTAATTAGGATTTTCTCTACGAAGTGAATATTGTGAACTATAACTACTAAGTTCTCTGTTAAGGTGTTGTAATAACATATCGGTGTCCCAGCTAAGGTTGCAGACATCTGAGTCCTGAAACCACCCCAGCCTCTACCTCGGGTGAGACTTCATCTCCTTCGCAGGTGTTTCCAAAAGGGCCAGTAGTTAGGGTTTTGTCGTGGTGTTGTTGTAGCATTGAACCTTGGGTCTGCCCCTGTGCCAATAGTCAGGTTGTCTTTCTTTGGTCGGCTCATGGAAGGGTTGTCCGCCAGAGATTCCCTTATGGGATTTGTCTACTGAGGTTCTGTGGACACCTTTCTTCTCCTGAGGTTGTATTTCTTTTGGAACTACATGATGGATTTGCGATAAACCTTCCTGAATTCCTCTATTTCCCAAGACAGCGTGTCATCCGTCTCCAACATAATATCATCATTTTATCTCATGTATTGACATTGTTCTCCCTTCATCAATAACATACGTGTGTCCTTCTCTTCGCAACAATGCATTTGATCTTGGATTATCTGATCAAAATCTTCATCCCCATAATTGTTTTGGAACAAGGGATTTATTTGTTGGTCACCCTGGTATCTCTGTTCCCTCTGCCTAATCTGCGGGACTGAACTTATTCTAAGGTTATGATTTCTGGGCTGGAGGTCATGATTTTCTCGAGCGGCGGGTTTGTTTCCCATGGACATTCTTTCCATCAACTTCTCCATCGTCTTCATCATCAAGTCGAACTTGTCCTCTAAGGGTCGAGAAGTCGATGGTTGTGCATCTCCTTGGGGTTTCTGCCCTCCTTTGTTAAATATTTGTTTTATATTTCCTGATGCCATCAGGTTTACCTTGACTTCGATTGCATCACTCATCATGGAGTCTAAATTAGCAGATATTATCCCCCTCAATAGCAAGGCGAAATTGTTTTCAATGGAGTCGACATATCGAAGTTGCGTTGCACCGGGAGGCAGCTGGACTTCTACGAGAATTGAGTTATAGACCCTCATGAAATGGGTCGAGAACTCTTGCACCATCTCCTCTGGTGCTCTCTTCATATTTTTGTACTACATCAGTAGTTGCAAAGGATTCTTTTTGTCTCCCCACCTGGTGAGGAATGATGTCTCGAACGCGGTGAAGTTTAGGATGCTTGCTACTGGAAGGGCCTTAAACCACTTCCTAACCTCCCCTGAAATACTCCATGAGAACAACTGCATCTTTGCATCTTCATGATCCACCTCTTCTAGATCAACGAAATCGTTGAACCAATCCAAGTGCTTCTGGGCAGAGGTATTTCCCTCAGCATCATACAACTTGATCCTCTAGCTGTAGTTCTAGGTAAAATCATGCAGTTGGGCTGGCAAGGAAAGGGGGGAGAATATGGCGACCATTTCTCTAGGAGGGTTTGGTATTTGTGAGATGTTTTAAGTGGGATTTTCATCTTTCAGGATTTGGTTTGCTATCAGAGATAGAAACCTCTTATCGTCAAAGACTATATCATCCAAGTTGGTTTTTGATTTAGACCTGAACAAAGTTTGTTCGAACATGGTGTCAAACTTGAGATCGTCAATTATTTTTGCGCCGTCCTTGGGTAAGGATAGGCTTCTTTCTAGGTAATATAACAGGTCTGTCGCTTTCTCCCTTACCCTGTGAAAAATTTTCTCGGGGTCACACACAAGCTCTACAGGGTTCGGGTCAAGATTGGCTCTGGTATAAATTGTCTTCGGAGCCAAGTTTCCTGATTCACGCTACTCTGTGCTACTGGTCTCTTTAACTAGAGTCGCCAGGGTAATGGTTTCAGCCAATATATATGGTTGGCCCACTGTTACCCTCAAGGGTCAAAACTATAGCTTTAGTCATTCTCCCAGGACAAATTTATTCAATGTTTTCCTCGACAACGATGCCAAAATGTTAGCACTCTGTAAACTTCATTCAACTAAGAAAACAAATGATAGAGGCAAATTACAAACCAACTTTGAGGCTGGAAAATATCCTTTCCAACCTGGAGAGGGCTCTCTCTGAGACTTCGTCTCTGTACAGGGTATGGCTTTAAACTATCGGCTAGATTTAACACTTTTATACAATATTTCTGGTTCTATTGGCAAAAGAAAGCAAGACCTTGGGTTATGGAGTCAATTTAAGAAAACAATAGAAACACATGACTTAGTGATTGAACTTGAGAGGATAAAGGCTAAGTAGGAAACAATATTTCAGTTAAAATTCGTTGTGTCTGGCGAGAGAAAAACACATGAAGCAACTTAGAGCACCGTTGGGGATGAATTCAGAGTTCACTTAGAAGAAACACAGTCATCTAAATGGCGTGAATATAGAGCACTGTGAGGTGAATTCTAGATTCGAAATCACGTTTAGATTTAGAAAAAATATAGATATGAATATAAAGAACATAGGAAAGCACATACACGAAGAGAGAGTACAATGCATCAAATTGCTACCATTAGAATCTTTTCCTCAAATCTTCAAGACCTTTGCATTAAGTTTCAATCGAATTCAAAAGCTACATTCAATACTCGTTGTCTAAATTTTTTTTCCAACCAACCTGGCTTACATTGAAAAGATGAAATATATAGAAAAGGGTGTATCGCTTAGGCTAACTTGCGCTCTAACTACTATCCATAAAAATTAGGTTTTAAATATTCTCTACTAGACGACTCTTTGTATGGTACTTTACTAAAAATAGAAACTAATTATATTCGATCGCACAATAATCGACGTCCTTGCCATGATAGCTCGGTCATCAGCAAGTTTTCATCGTTGGGGAGTGAGGTGTCGATGAGTTTCCTTTGACAGGGTATATGGAATATCAAGTGCTCTGTTAGACTCCAACCACCCATTGTAACAGCCTTGATTTTTTTCGCACGATCATTTGTTGGAGCATGCATGTGGCGCATAATCGCGGACTGTCGCAGGTGTTTTCAATATGACACCACCAGTTAGGGAACAACGCCTTTCTTCAAAATGTCATGTTTCTAACATACACTTGTCCTTTCTAATAAATGGGTCTCCAACGTTGCGCGTCTTATGCTTGTCATGCAGGTATCTATCAAAGTCCCTACTTTCCGTTGGGAAATATGGCACGGGGAGACAAAAATCCACACCATGTCTGAGAAGACAAAAATGGAGTCTGTTAATCATGCTTCTGGTCTCGTCTATATCTTTGATACCCAAAGCGTTCTCCTGAGAGACTAGTTGTGCCTTTTCAGATTCATTACTTTCCTTTGCATAACCACGTTCCCTTTCATCTTCTTCTACGCGTTGGTGAGAGCCGCAAAGACATTTTCCATGGCCGATCCACATTCTTTGAAGTGCTTTGCATTTATTTATTCTGGCATCGTATGTGCTTCGTCTAGCTAGATGATTGTATCTTTCACTTCCCTGAGCTGCCTCTTGAGCCAAGTCACGTTTCCCTCGCCGCCCTGTGATGTTGATGCTTCGAGGGTCTTCACTGCTAATTGTTGTCTCAACTCCCTGTTCTCTTGGTATAGCTCGGCAATAGAAAGTTTCTCTTGCTTCAGCTGTTGCAACGATTCATGAATATTCATGCCTTTAGTGTCTGTCCTTCTCCTTCTGTCACATGTTTCTCGACTTGGAACTTCGACAGGTTCCAGCTGAATGGCGCGCATGAGTAAATCTTCGACAATCAACCTTTCACGTGGCTCGCTTAGGGCTTGGGCATCTCTAGTTTCCTTATTCTTCCTTGGCCTACCCCTTCTCCAGGGTATCGAATGTTGGCAGGATAGGGCTTCCAATGACTTTCCTTCTTCCACAGCCCTTCCTATTTTCGCGTCGGCGCGGTGAGATGTTACTTTTTCTGTGGGTAGAGGGGAATCTCCCTGGGGGTCCATGGGGATTCCAGCTGTGAGTAGAAACAAATCCCAGTTGTTTCTCGATCACCTCAACTCCTCAACTATCAAAAATTTAATCAAGAAGACATGAGATAGTTTCTTCTTTGGTTGGTTTGTTTTAGCCCGAACGTTGTCTGCCATTTCTTGGAGAATTTGGTGTAAGAAGAAAGGTAGATTTAACGGTCTCCTTCCTATGAAATGCATTAACAATCTGATGTGATGTGGGTGTATTCTATCAAACCTTCCTTCACAGGTGATATATTCCCTAATCTCTCCAAGGAGCTTCCTAAAAGGATCCTACAGATATCGACTTGGAATTCTCTCTCTGACCTTCCCATTTAAACAGTCTGGTTTGATAAATTCATCGTAGCATAGCATGTCCAAAGGCTTGCCTTTGGACCACCTTTCACTACGCAGAGGGATCTTCATTGTGGCTGACAGGGTTTCCTCTGTCACCTGGAATGTACATCCTGCAATTACTATGTGGAACTCATTGAATTTGAGTGAAAACTGCTTTGCCAGTTTCATGTTGAATCCTTGGATTTTCCTACAAAAAACCATGCATCCGACCTGTTCAAAATATTCTCTGATATCTGGATCTTTGTTTTGTTCGGACCCCACATTCCTAGTACTTCGCACACCTTTCCTTATGTTCTGGTATTTTTCCATGGTGCAATGCGTATTTTTTATGTGCGCGGTGGATTTAGTACAGACCCATGGAAGTAATCTTGATTGACCTAGGTTTGTGACGCAGTTGAAGGAAATCGACTTTCTAGCCACTGGAAACTCAGGGCTCGCAGGAATAATTACAAACAGAGCATAAACTTGGTTGGTGAAAAAAATACATGCATAGCGACTGGAATTTATAACTGGGTGGGTGAGAGGTGGAATCATGCTAAGGGACACTGAATCCATGGTGACTAGAGGTTTCGAAGCAGGCCAAATATTTTTTCAGCACATCCATGCGAAGGGTACACTTCGGGGAGTGTAAAGTACAACTGATAAAATCTGCAGAGTATACGTGATATGAGCATCGTGATTTTTCATTCTTTCTGACTTCATAATGGGTTGATGATGGTCACCTCGTTTGTCGGCGCGAATTCTATTTATCAACTTTCCCCGACCTTTGGCACATAAAACCTTCTCTTCTCATAGGACACAACTCTTTGGGAAAATACCTTTACCACTTACACGTGTTTTGGTTCTGACATCCCTTCCCGACTCCAAGGGCCAACCGGTTACTTGCTGACTTCGACCCATTCATTTTTCGGTACTTGACCTCACACACTTTGACACACGGACCCTGAGTCCTGACTCGACTAAGACTGACTCTAACTGAAAAAAATGACGACGCTAACATGTGTGAAATTTATTTTAAGTATTTAATGTTTTTAACTAAGTGTTCTATCATATTAAAATATATACAGTATTACTTAAGTGTTTATATAAATAATTGATGAGAAGGTAATAATGATTTTTAATGGGTAACTCTAATCATTATTAATAAGTTTTAATCAACTTAGATTCATCTTAACTACAAATTTATTAAGCATTGAGAGGGATCCCACTCAACCATGTTAAAATTGTATATTTAACACAAAACTTATACTAAACTAATAAATTTGTATCATTCAAATTTACAATCATCTATAATCTAGATGATACTATTCAAAAGTCCACTTCAAACGTTACATGAAGAATAAGTCGAATCGTAATAAAGCAACAATGTTTAATGATGAAGTATGTGAATAGTAAGAAAGTACTAATATGCATATAATAAATAATAGATATAGTACATAATGATCGATCTCAATTTATCTTCTTAAGCTTTAAGTATTATAGCCACACCTATTAGTTTTCCTGATCATATGAGAAAGGAGATTGAAATCAAAGACTATTCAAAATTTTAACTCCAGATATTGCAGTAAAGTCCATACCACACCTCTCTTTCATTCCAATATTAATAGTTGATTTCTTTGATGTGAATCTTTGTGATTTATGAATTGTTAATCCCCAAGCAACTTTCAATGGATATTTTCTCGTATTATCTCTTTTAATAGGTGCAATAGGAACTCTCAGAAGGAATGATTCATCCCATGGAACCCCCACATAATTATCAAATCTTATTGAAACATATGTGGGAGGTTCTAGGGGTAAAGTTCCAAGGTTATACATAATGTTTTCTATTACTCCAATAACACCATTGACAAGTCATGCATTAGTCGAGAAGTTTGAAGTAAGAATCATCCTAGATCTAATTAAAATAAGAAACTCAAGTTCCAATTCTTCCTCATCCTCTTTAGTATAATAGTTTCTTCTTGCCCATATAGGGACATTGGGTGCAATGGGGTGATCTAGGTATCTCAAACAATGCTTATTATGATTTTGTTGATTATTGTTTGTTGCAAACAAATTTTTGGCCCTATCAAATAACTCTTGTGTGGAAGCATATAAAGAAATATATGTACTAGTTAGAAGTAATGTTTTCAGTCTTTATTGTTGGAATTTCATCCCCAACATTCATTAGCTACAAATGATGAAGTTTGTTTTTATCATGGCTTTGTCTATCTTACCTAAACATTTTATCAAGGGTCACAACAGTTGTGAATGAGTTTCATAATTCTTTTGCAATATGTTCACATGCATGTAGAGGTTTATATCTTTCATAATTGTTTTGCAAGACCTTCACATGCATATACAGGTTTATACCAAACAAGTGGAAACTATCCCAAATCACTAACCAATGTAATTGACCTCCCTACAAAATGAATAATTAATTTTTGGGGGAAATATTGGAGAAGTTGAGCATCAATGTTTATTAACAAATTTATTCCAATAAAACTCATTTCATATATCATAATATATTTAACATGTTTCATTTCTTCTTGTATGTTAATTAAACATGAGACTTTTAAATTAGTTGTCTTTGATTGGTATATAAAGCCAAGAATGCATTGTCATTGCAAATATGTTGAAAGTTGCAACCCCTGTAGGGGAAAAAACAAGGGACTCTTCTTAAGGAGGGATTCAGTTTCAAGGACATGTTTAATAGTTGCAATCAAATAATACTTTCATGTACTTGTATTTCCTTGGATTATCATACCTAATCGATTACCCCTTATTCTATGATGGTCAAGGAAATTATTATATTCTCTTATTTGTTTTGTTTTTTCGTAAATAAAATATGTATTTCCTCTAGAAAATGAAGGGATTACACTGGCTTGCCAAAAAATGGAAACCAGAGCCATCTCCAGGGTTTTTTCAAAAATGTCATGTTATCTCTATGTCCGAAAATACAAAGATTACTAGGGAGCTATTTAAACCTTCCTAAAATATCATAAGATTGAGCATAAACAAAACAAAGAAACAAAACCGAATGAATCAAGCACTGGTTGTGTTTGTGTCGTTTCCTCAAGAAGTGTGTTGGTTCCAGGTTGGACCAATATTGTAAGTTGGCAACATATTAGACAGTGGTTTGAAGCAAGATCTCCTGATAGTGCGTCATAGAGAAAGTCCAGCCAATGATTTAGGCGCTCCTGTCGAAACAACATGTCTTCCACATCCCGGTGTATGTCCATGATCAGAGTAAGATGCTCCTCGGAAAAAATGGGCCAACGAGATTCAGGAGTCACCTCCAGAATGAGAATGGTGTCCTGAAGGGGAATCATCGGAGGTGATTCTTCAAATTTGGGATATCCCCAATGTCCTTCTGGTTGAGTGTTCCAAAAGCTTGATTTGTGGTAGCATATGTATTCCCATTATGGGAAAGGCTCGAGTGCATTGTAAAATCATGAGGTTGAGAAGGAAAGGATTCCTCAATGGAACCACGACCCCAATTCTCCCCTGCAATGTTGATGACATTATGTTGTGCAGTTGTAGAATGAATTTCCTGAGAGGGGAATTGCACTGGCTCACCTAAAGAAGTGATGGCATCGCACCCTCGTTCAATAAGATAACTTTGGTAACTAGGTCCTCTGATGGAGCAGCCATGATCATGAGGCATGATGTCAATTCCTAGGGTAGGGGAAAGAGAATGTAGATAAATAGACTGGAACAAGGCACGTTTGGATCTCGCTAAAGGAAAAGCATAGCGTGCTTGAAATCCGAGAAGGAGAAACATGTCCAGAAGAGAAAGGTAGAAAAGGGAAATATCATCAATGTGATGCATTGAGAATGCAATTACAATAGAGTGGATGATTTCCCATGGAGGAATTCTGAAACATAGCTCCATTGAATCCACGTGGTGAAACCTCCTGTCACACCAGTCCACAATAAATTGCCTCCTCTAGAAATGAATCCTGGAGGAGAGGTGGAAGGCGTGGGTGGCATTTAAATGCATGGATATACATATGGCACCCCATCCTGGAAATATTATCTTCTTTGTTTAACGCTCAAACTCTTAAATGAATAAAATTTGTATGGTCGCTAAGAAAAATGGAATTCAACTTTCACGTTTCAGATATGAAATGCATTGCACAATTGGAAGTGTCTTCAACCTTAAAATTAGAGTTCCAATTATGCATAACATCACAATCCCTATGTATAAGCATCTCAAACTCATTGTAGTTTATAACTTTATTCTTATATGATTCCATAAGTTATCTCCAACTTGTGATCCTTAGAATCTCTATGCACATGTGGAATTTGTCAACTAGATCCACTAAAGGAAATGGATTATGATCAACATGCCAAGGTTTGTATCATTTTTTTTCTCAATTATGCACTATATCTTTAGGCGTGTGGCATATATTGTACAATACCAACTCAACCCAACAAAACTCTACAAACTTGTCATTTTCTCGAGTAGGAATAGAGTTAAATCGAGGAAACATGTGTACAATATTTTCATCCTTCCATGGTAACCATTTCATGTTGCAACAACATTTGTCACACAACCATGATTTTGCAACATCTATCCATGAAAGGTTCTCCACATCCACAAATTTCTTGTTATATGCATTAATAAAAGAATTATTATTGAAAGCATTATATGTATCAACCTACATTTGTTTGAAAACCTCCATGCTAATATTTAAAACCATAAATCGATGACTACATTTAGGAACATGAAGCTCTAAAAGAAAATTTCATATCTCCTATGCACCTATGTCCCTACCTCTTGTTCCCTTTTCGTCACTTGGGTGAGCAAAACAATGACACTTGCATGCCTAGTTGGGCCTGCTAGACAAAAAATAAGTTCGTGAGTGGGTTAAACAATCCAAACACATGTAATAAAAAAGTAAACAAACTAAAAAAACTAAGGAAATACAAACTATAATGCATAAGAAATTTATAACCATAAAAAATCAACCAATGACCAAGATTATGCCACCAATGGATAATTGTATTATTTGGCAAAACACCGTAGATAAAAATGAGGACTTATGGGTCCCCTCTTCCTCCTTGGGAGGGCTCTTGAGTTCCCTAATGGAGATTTCTTCTTACAATGGAAGAAAAATGGCAAATGATGAAGAAAACCAATGCATATCCCCTCAATAGGTGAGTGTAATTGCCTATTGCAATGATGCTTGAATACTCCAAGGAGAAAAGAGGATTCTCAAGTGAGAATTGAGGCAGCATAATAATACTATGAAGATATTGGTTTCTTAGTGCACCCATGGCTTCCATTTATAACATTTCTTCACGGAAAAATAAAATTGGTTCTTGGTGTGAACAATGGTCCTTTTAGGGTACCCTTTGGTCCTTGACCATCCCCCCATTCAGATTTCTCTCAGATCTAGAGGTCAAATCAGGTTGGGAGATGGTCTATAAGTGGTTGGGGGGAGACAAGCACCATAAATGTGTCATTCACAGGAGTGCACAGATTTTCTTGTACACAGTCATGCATTTGGTGCATTGTGTGCTTTGAGGGCTTTGTTGGCCCGCGCATTGTGCGCGCACTTCCTTTAGTGACTTTGCACATGTCAATTGTTTCCCAATTGTATAGTTTTTTCCTTTTGAAAATGCATTTTAGTGTTGCAGGTAAACTAATTGTTGTTGGCATTGTTGTATTTTTGTAACCATTTGCGTGCAATGTTGTGGACGAAATTTCAATGATAACAGATGCCCCCTGATGTGTGAGGTTAGGAGCATATGTATAGCCGAAATACATCAATGTTTCTTCTACTGAGAGTTCCATTGTAATGAAGAGTGTTGAGAGGAACTACAAGAGCGATCCGTCGAAGGGAGAGGAGAAACTGTGGGACCCAAACCTTTCTCCAAGAAAAAAAAAAAATTGTATACAAACAAGGCGGGAATGTCCCATGCTCGTGTCATGTAACCAAAGTGTAAGATGACAACTGAAGATATATGTTGGTGTAGACAACTATAGCACCCTCCGGGGAGGTTGATAATGGAACATGACAATTCTGAATGGTGAACATACTTTGAAGTCAAGCAAGGACGCATGTACGAAGTGTTGATAACTCGTAGGCATTGATGGCCTAAAACATTCAGAGGTCTTCAGCTGGTATAAAACAACTGCAATAGTCGCATAGTAAGACCCATCGTAACATGATATTTTTCTGAAGTCAAATGTTATGGGTGTCAACGGAATCAAAGAGAAATGATGATTCTCTGTGTGTCGTCCGAGACTCCTCATTGTAAAGGTAATGAGAGTCAAGATATTGTCGCCCTTCTATAAATTGTGTTGATGTCCACAAAAAGGGAGACGTAACTCCAAGAAGAAAAGGTCTTTGTGAAATCCACTAAGATGAGATTGGGTACTGATAGGGAACATGAACAAATTCAAGATGTGGTGAGACTCAAGACTTACCTTGGTTAGGGTATGTTTGAAGGATGATTGGCAGCAACCATAAAACTGTATCTAGTGTCAGGGGGACGACTAGATATGGGGTTAAATTGTGCCATAGGCTTGAAAAATGGACAAACTCAGAGATCAGGGGTACATGGATTTTTTGGGATATTCAGGGTTCGTGAACAATATAGGAGAGAGTGGATGCCCCAACCAAGGGTGACACGGGTTGGGTTGTCGGTAAAATAAGGTCATCAAGGGTGATGACAAAAAGCTATGTAAATTCTTGAAACAAAGGATTTTTAGAATTACCAAATAAATAAAGAATAATTTGGGATGAGTGTACAGATACAAAAACGGGTGCCCCAATGCGAGATGTCTTGGTCTGTGAGGGTGCAATTTGCGAAGATAACTGGTGGAGGGTGGGGGCCCCATGGGTGGGTTTCTGTATGATGTAAATGAATGGAGGGAAATTTGTAGATGGGAAAATTAATGGTGGATGATATGGAGGGATAATGATATTGCGGAGGTGTAGTCAATAGAACCGAGATGAGATAACCTGGGAACCCATTGGGAAATCTATCAATATGATGAGAAGAAGTATGTGGCTTATTCTCGGAAGTGCATAAGACTATCAGGACTCCCATCCCTAGGGGGTTAAAGAAACATGAGTGTCAAATTTCCAAGGGGAACTATGAATGGGACAACTCATATGGGGGAGAGTGCTACCGGGTGACATTACCAAAATGTAGCAGAGGTGACGGTACTGCAGAGCCAAATGTAAGGACCCTAAAGGTGAACGTCGGAGGGTGTGACTGGGAGATGCAATCGATTTTTAGAGGGAATAATTACATGCCAGTGTTGAACATATACTTGAAGGGGCTGCTCCGTTTGTGATGACCTAGTACCTGCACACATTAAAAATTGAATACCCGACGTGAACAATATATGATGATAAAGAAAATATAACAACTATTTGATAATTTTGAACATGAGTATGTGTACCTGGACGTGATGTGAGAAAAATGCTCCCCTAGGGCCAAATTTAGATGGTGAACCAGGAAATGTGACTGTGTAGATGGTGGGACCATGATCCTGTGGCTGAAGATGGATCAGGAAATAGAGGCTCTGGGATCCTGTAACTGAGTGTGAAAGTTTGGAAAAAGGGACTATATATGGCCAGTGGGCCCACAATGCCACCTCATTGGTACCCGTCGCTATAGTGAGTTGATGAGAGCATTTGAAGGAGATTTGGAGATTATGGGAGCTCGAGTCGACCGATCCAAGAGTTGTGAGAGTCAAGTTAGTGGTCTCATCCTCCTGCATAGTATGAATTTCCTATATTTGAGTTAGGGGTTGTACAGATGGTCGTACAAGGGTAGGTTTAGGGGTGGGCACACTAATGCGTGGGAGAAGGAAGAATACTTGCTCTCATATTCGCGGGTATAATTCCATCTCCCACGCATAATTTGTGGTTGTTCTTGACACAGATGCACATATGGACGTGGGGGAGGGAAAAATAGGTGTGCATGAGATGTGCACTTGTTAAGATGACAGATGTGCACTATGCACAACTATTTCTCAGACAGTTGTGCATCAATGCGTAGCTGTGTATAGTCCAGGTGTGCATGTGTGTGCACTTGTTGTGGTGAAAGTTTTGAATTGATGCATAATTTTTTCACATACAAGTGAGCATTAGTGCGCAGCTGTGGAAATAACAGTTGTGACTGAAAGCTGCGCACTGGAGAGGAAGCTAAGGGTGTTTGAAATTTTGAATTTTTTTATGTTTTTTTATGGATGATGAGGGTTGACCAAGTTTTTTTGTGTGGATGTAGGTGATCAGCTTGTAATGGGAGAGCACTACTCCAATCCCTTGGAGGGATCAAGACTGAGAGCATCTATGAGAGGCGGTGAGAGAGGAGTCATGCGTTCGGAGACACTTGGCAGTCTACAGGTTGCTCAAGTTCTTCGACTGTCCTTTGATATGGTCTTAGGAGTTCCTACTATAGTATCTGATATCTATGTGGAGCACTGATCTATAGTGTTTCATTTTTAGGGGACATCAACTGACACTCTCAGCTGTGGAGGATGTGTACTTTTTGACGGGGCTCCCATTCCGGGGGATGGCCCTGCCTGTTGATCCCCAATTGCCAGGGGATGAGAGGTTGGTCGAATTGGCACGTCACCACTGCTCGGGACCGAACCCAATGTAGGATTTAGTCATTCGTATCGAGATGATTGATGAGCTCTTGAATCAGTGCATCACGGGCATGGTGGTGAGGATCTACGGATCCTTGGCAAATCAAAGTATCACAGGAGGTCAACTAAGGATTGTAGAGAGGGTCCTTGATGGGGACCATTTTTTCTGGGGGCTGATGTTGCATTCCAGGATGATGGGGCAGATTCATCGATCTCTGACCACCGACTCTGGTGATTTTGCGTTTGGGTTGATCTTGGTGGCATGGTTTCTGTAGAGGGTGCCCATTTTTCGCCCAAGGATTTTGCTAGGGCATTTAGGGTCGCGAGAATCGCGATTGATGTAGTGGGCCCATGTGTTGGCATGTCATGGGGGAGTAGAGGGTGGCCATTACTTCACAGCCACTATGGCACACTTGTGGTGTCATATACCACAAGTGATACTATGGTATCCATACAGTGGTGTGGACTACCAACACGACCCGGACATGGAGCTACCTCCTGGGGAGGACTGGGACCAAAGAGGTATGTTTGTGTATTTCTGTTTTGGGATTTTGATAACGTAACATATGATTATGTATATATGGATTTTGTCTCTACCTTTGGTTTTTTTGTTTGCATATGTGGGGCCCCGAGGTCGTGAGGCTGAGATGGTCGAGGAGCTAGCTCGCCAGAGGCCAGCGCGACCGTCGTGGGTAGGACAGCGGTGCAGGAGAGATGATTCTAGTGTTGGGCCAACACATGAGTTGAGGGTAGACCATAGACACATAATAGATGATGTTCGTGTTGGACCAACACATGAGCCGCAGACAGAGGCTGAAGGGGGTATGGAGGACCTTCGTCAATGATTCGAGGAGGTTCTACAGGGTGTGTCGGAGGGTATGTGGGCTGACATCCATGATTAGAGGGTCCTGGAGCAGTGTTTGGGTGTACTTGTGGAGTCACATACCTTGATTCATCGATCAGTTGTAGTGGGGGTAGCGATGACAGGTCGGCTACCCCTTGGACCTGGAGAACCCCCAATGGTTGGGGCACCTCCAGCTGATAGAGGACCCAGGGGGGAACTTTGGGGGACCCAGGGGGGAACTCTAGGGGCACCATGAGTTCCTAATTTTGTATATGTATAGGCTTGCGACCCCATTTTGTATAGGGCAGTTGATACCCATTTTGGATAGGGTAGGGGGTACCCATTTTGTACCTATATGGGTGAGGGGAATCACCGGCCTACGGGCAATGTATATTGTATATTTGTAAACATTTATGACATTTTGGAGGATATATATATGGATACATATCATTGGATATTTTTATGTATACATGTGCTTATGTTTTTTATGGTTGATGATGTCTAATATATATGTTGTGACAGATGTATGATGTTTATGTATATGTGATGATGTTTTTATGTGATAAATGCCAATATAACACTAGATTAGCCATATTATCTACTATTTGATTAAATTGTCTTGAAATATGTGTAAATGTGATTGAATAAAAGTTGCAAGATAAGAGTCTAACTTGCAGGTATTTGCGAAAGAGGCAAGGATCATGGACATTATTTACATTGTTGAGATGCAGGATGACAAGCTGAGAATCTAATAAAATGATAAGGTGACAAATGTGGCGGTGACTGGCCTCGGTGAGGAAGCCAATGTTGATGACATATTTTGCTTGTTTGTTGGTGGCAGAGCCAAACATATGTTGGTGGAGTGGGGCAGTTCATGTGAGGGGGTATAGAGGGCCCAAGCGGTCGAAGCTAGATTTTGTGTCCAATGGCTAGCACCATCAGTGTAACTAATGTGGTAGGCCTATGGAGGATGCATATGTCAATAACATGGATGGTAGATCAGACATGAGGAGTGGTGGAAAAAAATAAGACTAAAAACTCTACCAATGTGTACAAAGAAAAATCCCAAGTTAGAAATGGCTACGCTCAAGCATAGAACTTCTTCAAGTACAACCCATTGACGGGTTCTTTGAGAGGGTATCCTTCTGGAGAGGACAGGATGTATGCACCTTTAGTAAGGAAGTGCTAAACAATGTAGGGTCCATGCCATAATGATTCAAATTTTCCATGGACGAGAGTATCGTGGGAGATATCATAGGCTAGGACGAGATCTCCTTCGTTAAAGGAACGAAGGTTGACATGGTGGTCAAAGGTGGCTTTGGACCATTTTTTAGCTGCCTTGTTGTTCTGTAAGGAATGTCGACGATCTTCATCCAGTGAATCTAAGGTCAACAAGCGCTGCTCCATTGGAGTAGTGTCAGGTAATAGCTCAATGGCAGTGCGTAATGTGGGGATTTCACACTCGATAGGGAGGGTGGATTCGATCCCATGGATGAGGTGGAATGGTGTAAAACCAATGGCAGTTTTGACTACTGTTCAATAAGCCCATAATGTTGAAAAAAACATATGATGCTAGTTGGTATTATGTTTGTTGACAGTACATTGTAGCATGGTTTTGAGGAATTTGTTGACAACCTCGACCTATCCGTTGGAATAAGGGTAGTAAGGAGAGGCAAACTCATGGGAGAAGCCTAGCTTCGAGGAGAGTTCTACAAATATATCGTTCTCAAATTTTTTACCATGATCAGATACTAACTGTAGTGGGACTCTGAATCGGGTAATGACTTGGTTGAAGAAAAATCACGTTGTTGTGTCAGTGGTATTGTTGAAAGTGGGCATGGCTTCGGCCCATTTGGTAAATTAATACACTGCCATGATGATTTACTTGTGTCCATTACTATATGGAGGATTGAAAGTCATAAATTCTATGCCCCATTTACATATGGGGCCGACGGTGATGACTGGATGTAGAAGAGTGGGTGGCGCTCATGCTTTGTTTGCATAGAGCTGGAATTCGTCGCATCGATTAATAGTGTGGATGCAGTCATGAAACAATGTGGACCAGAAGTACCCTTCTCAAATGATTTTTTGGGCAGTGGACATACCCGAGAGGTGGCCACCGCAAGTGTCTCTATGGCAATCGTTCAAGACTCTGTCATCTTTGTCGATGGTCGTTCAAGACTTTGTCATTTTGGGAGTTGATAACTCTAGGTCATATTCCTGAAGGACGACGATCCATCGGGAAAATTTTCCATTAATTTGTCGTCGACTAAGAAAGTACTGCATGGGGTTGGAATCTGCTATGACTTTGGTAGTTCGAAGCAGGATATAATGTCGCAGTTTTTTACTGCGAGGGGGATTTTCTCATCATGATTGTATTTTAGGGGTGGTCCTGAAATAGTTTTACTAATGTAGTAAATAACATGCTCCCTCCCGTCATCCCCTAGTTGGATGAGGACTCCTGCTACTGAGATGGTTGAGGCTGATAAGTAGAGGATGTAATCGTGATCATAGTCTGGAGGACTAATCAAAGAGGAATTGGACAGGGCCACTTTCAAATCATCAAAAGCAGTTTGAGCATGTTCATCCCATCAAAATGGGATATCATGACGCAGTAAGCGAAGGAAACCATGCGCACAAGTGGTGTAATCTTGGAAAAAGCGACGTAAAAAGTTAGCTTTGCCTTGTAGACTCTCTAGTTGGCACAAATTCCTAGGTGGAGAAATTTTTGTGATAGCTTGGACCTTGAGGGGGTCCACCGTGATGCCGTGTTGGGAGACAATGAACCCAAGAAGGCATTTGTTGGTGATGCAAAATACACACTTGAGGGGGTTCAAGTGGATATTGTACTGGCTACATCGTTGAAAAATGATGTGTAAGTCATCTAAATGTTGAATTCGTTTCTTGGATCGAGCACTGAGGTCGTCCAAATAAGCAAGGATGATCCGAGCAAGATAATGGAAAACATAAGTCATGGTCCGTTGAAACTTAGAACCTACGTTCTTGAGTCCAAAAGGCATGACACGATAAGAAAAAGTACCCCACGGGGTAGTAAAAGAGGTTTTATACTGATCTACTGGATGGATTTGGATTTGATTATAGCCGAAAAACCCATCCATGAAGGACAAAGCCTCGTGGTCAGAACAATCATTGATAATTTGGTTGATGAAAGGGGTTGGAAATTTGTCCTTGGGACAAGCCTAGTTGAGATCATGAAAGTCGCTGTAGACGTGAATAGTTCCCTATTTCTTGTTAATGGGGACAGGGTTGGAAACCCATGAGGTATACACAATGGGGTAAATGAACCCAACAACATGTAACTTGTCAATTTTGGCTTTAATAGCCACCGCTTTGGATGGGTGAAGGGGTCGTTGCTTTTGATGAACTAGGGCGACGCCTGGCCATGTGTCGATGCGATGTTCGACTAAAGGATCAAGGTTGGGAATCTCCATATATGACCAGGAAAAAATATCCCGGTATTCCTGAAAGAGAGCTTTGTAATCTAGGAGTTCCTTAGTGGAGCATGCAACGCCAATGGTGATTTATTCTATGATTCTCGGTTTGATGGAAATGTTGATTTTGATGGTGGGGGAGATATTGGTCATGTTTCCTTCTTCAAAAGAATCTGGGGAAGGGATAAGGTTGTTGAACCAATTTATATGCCCTGAAGGAATAAAATCCTTGGTTTCGATTTCACATATGGATTCTTGGCTAGGAGGGTCAAAGGCTTCCTGTGAGAGAAAAAGAGCTCGGTGATGGAGTGCATTCCATGGGAAATTGGGGGTAGTTATTTCCTCTAGGATATCTTCATCGTAATGGAAAATGAAAGAATATAGGTGATCTGAGGAGGTGACATGGGCGATTGTCAAAGTGTGAGTGTCCATGAGTGGCGAATACATAGATGATATATCACATATAGGGTGTGATGGATCGCTTGACATAATCCAAATGTCCAGACACTGTGGGTGATAAACTATGGTAGGGGGTAATATTTCTTGTGGGAAATGAACCGGAGAATTGGGAGGATATGGGGGGATATCCTCAGACAGTCGAGATATGAACCATGGAGGGGTGGGAAGTGACTCAGGTTCAGGGGAGGGGATGTTGGTAGTATCTAGAGAGGGTAGGACTAGTGGTGAGGTGGTCAAATGTGGTTGAATAGGGGTTGAATGATGACCTCGGTATGCCACAATCAAAGGACACCGGTATGTGAAGTGATCAAGTGAGTCATAGAGAGCGCAAACACATCTCATCCATTTAGGGTCTGAGGTAGAGACATTACGAATTTCAGTGACGTGAGTACCGAAAAGTGGTGGTGGAGAGGGATATTTCTTAAAGGTGTGGCACACTACATCTTACATCCGGAAAAACTGAGGTAGAGCTAGGCAATGATGAGTGTAGTGGCCATATCCTGAACATATGGCACAAGTGAATTTTTTTCATAGCCCTTTACTGCATGTAGTGGAGGATGATGTAGTAGTACTAGATGTGCTTGGAGAAGCAGAAAACGATGTGGTTTCTCGATGAAGTTGGATCATATTATGTAAATCAGGAAGAGTAGGACATCTATTAGTGGGGTTTCCCTCTCTTTCACATAGTGCACAAGGGGGTTGACCTTGGGGAGGAAGTGGATTTGTGGGCTCTTTCTTCTTCTGTCTGCCCCTAGTAGTGTCATTGTTGCTAGAATTTAGGGGTGAGGGTGGTGTGGCCTGAGCCTGTACTAGAATCTGCATTGGTATCCCCTTTGGTTGAGGAGGAGAGATGGTTGAGGAACCATCGCGGGTGGGTATAGATACCATACAGGGATGGAAATCACCATGTTAGGAAGGGTAAGTGTCACGGCTACCTGAAATGATTGAAATCTAGGTGGGGGGTAGAAGAATGGAATTTCAATAATGTCTTGAGGAATTATCTCCCAAACTGGGATTTTCCCCTCGAAGGGTGGGGGAAACAGGGATAAGTGGTGTAGTAGGGTTCTCAATGAATTCTTGAGGTAATATTTCTTCAACTGGTGGAACGACGAGGTTTGGAGAGGCCTCAGTGGGAGGGATGGTGTCTCTGGTGTCATTTCCATTAGAATTTATGGCACACACTTGTGATGAAGGGTGTATGAGAGGTGGTGCTCCATGATATGCCCCCAACAAGGATGGGTCCTTGAACATTTTGGGGCCCATGTCAATGAGAGAATAATAATTTGAGCTAGTGCGGACAAGAGGAAAGATGTTATCGATGTTGGCGGAGTGGTTAGGCTCATAATGTGTAATTTGGTCGATGGTGATGATTTTCCCATTGTGGGGGAACATCATCGTTCGAAACACAGAAGAGGATATTTCCTTCATAGAGTACATGTATCTACATCCAAACAAGATGTTGTAATCGAGTGGGCGTCAATAACTTCGATGTCGATGAGGATGGTTTTACCGTCGAGTTCGATGGGGACATTTTGGAAGAGACCTTTAGGGGAGGATGGTCGACCATCATAGGCTCTCAAGGTGATGGTGGATGGTACTAGCTCAAGGGAGCCAAGTTTCTGTCATAAATTTTTGGACATGATGCATGTGGATTCACCTTCATCGATGATACACCGATGAATCATGATGTTCTGAATCTTGACTAGTATCTAGAATGCTACCAGAGAGGGGAGACATGGCTCTCCACTATCTAGATCAAATGTGATGAGTCTAGTATCAGTTGGGTCGACTTCCCCTAAGGCGGAAAGTAAGGATTTCCGCTGAGTTGGATAGGTTTGGAGGACCTCCAATACAGAAATGGTTGCAGGAGACTGTGCCAATTCATCAACCAGACTGTAATTGTGTGTTTCCCTAGCCTGAGGGTTATTGACATTCCGTTGTAATGGGATGCAAGGGGTACAAATGGTAGATTCAGTATTAGGGCGTGGAATCATCAAGGGTTGTATGACTGTAGATGGATCCACTTTCAAGGTGGTTGGAGTAGATTCAGGGGGTGCGTTGTATTGATGACCGCGTGTTTGCAGAAGAATTTTCTCTTCGCTAGTGAGGAGGATATTGCGATCCGTCGTATTTCCAGGGTGGATGGGGCATGGGTTTTGATACTGCCCCATTTTTGGTGGGGCAAGGTGTACCTCCTGTTGAGTATTCATCACATCTTGGTGTGGAATAGGGTTTTGCAATATGATTGGGGGTGGTTGTTGCAAGTATTGTTTTGGGGCCTTCTGAGGGTTAGGTGGCGCTGGAGTACGTCAGGTGGCCCCAGCAGGTTGGTTTTCTTGGGGGTTATTTCCACCTAGTCCCGGGTTATTATTATTTTAGTTTTTTCCTTTCTTCTTGTCATTATTCAAGTGATGGGTTGGATTTTCCATATTCAACTATTAAAAAGTATGAATTTGTTGAATGGGAGAGGGATGAAAAAAGTTAACGTTGACATGTGGTTGTCCATGTAGAGGATCCACGGGCTATGGGGGACCAGGAAATAGAAAATACATATTGTTTTGTGGTAACGATCCGTAGGGTGCATAGGAAGGTCAAGTGATTTCACTAGTTCCCAGGTTATATGTTGAGGTAGAAGGGGACCCTGAACTTGGTTGAGAGGTCGGGCGCATCATGGGTGTCAGCGATGGTGTGGGAGTAATAGGATATGGTTGTTGGTAAGGGGGTGGAGGGTAATAAGATCACCCTCCATATGTTTATGTATATTGAGGTGTGCCATATATAGGTGTTGGTTGGCTATAAGGGTTGTGGTGTGTCATGGTACCAATCAACCCATCTGAAGCATGAGACATTCCAGGTTTGTCCTGGCCAAATGGTATAGGTTTGGGTGCATCAGGTAACACTGTGTATAAATAACCTGACTGAGAATAGATGAGGTCGATATATTGGCCCTTGTTTATGGCTTCCTATTCAGATTGAGGAAAAGTGGGTGCGACATCTTTGGAAAGTATAGAAACGAGTGATTTTAGAAACCAATAGAGACGTTGTTCTTTGGTGGTTTATGCTTTACATAGACTACGTTATCGACACCATTCATGGATGTGGCCAGAAATATGCATAGATGAGGTTTGTTTTCACTCAGAGAGTAGTTCTAAACCAGTATCATGAAGAACTGGTAGTTGAAAAAAGGCCAAAAAATATTTGGCTAAGGATTCAAAAGTCACATGGGACCCTGATTTTTCATCCACATACCATTTGGCTGACGGACCAGTGAGTGTTATTTGAAATAACCTTAAGTGGATGGAATCATCCATGATGTTGTTTGAAGAGAACCGTAAGTAGAAGGTCATAACATGGTTGGTGGGATCTTCCCCCTATTTTCCTTCAAATTTTGGAATATCTAAAGGTAGTTTGGTAGGCATATTGGGCCATGTGGGGTCATGTAAAATGGGATCATTCGTGAGATTAGTCAAATCAAGAATGTTGAGAGACGCCAAGTATGGCATAGGTGGATTGGTTGGAGGATTAGTTCCAGCCATTGTGCGAGTAGGTAGTGGACATGACCCTTGAGAGGGATTTGGTGGGGTTGTACTTCTTCCTTGAGAAGAAGTTTTCTCGCTGCCTCCTTGTGAAGGAGAGCTAGTGGATGGATGTCTTTGGGAATTGGACCCAAGTAAAGTGGAACCAAGAAAAGTTGATCCCAATATAGTGGAACTCATGGGGGTGTGATATGTTTGAGTCAGTGAGTTGGAAATACTAGGAAATCCTCCTAGAATAGGATGGATATTTTGCAAGCATCTGGAATGACAGGGATTATTTGGGTCCCCTACGATGTCCGACTAGCAAAGTGAATGAGTGAAAATGGTGATGAGATCAATAAATGAACAAGATATTTGTATAATTTGTACCTTCACGAGATAATATAACTCACAATTGCATGTAATCAAATGAGCATCATACATAAATCAACTGTAAATAAGCATACATGTGGGTAGGTGGATTTTGTTCGCGTGGGGAAACAAATAAAACAAATGCTCTTTCCTAAAAGACATATGTCCTTCCTCTCAAATAGCACTAGACCTTCCAAGAGAATTTAATAGTGGGGTCTGAAGCCACCGGAAGAGGAACTAGTGAAGGATGAAATAATCAGTTATAATGAGGGATAGAGGGTGCATATCCCGAAAGAGCTGGAGATATTTCCAAATAGCCACAGAAAATATGATCAAGGTGCAATTGCAGCCCAAAATTTCCACCTAGGTAGATGTCCTAAATTTGATCACTAGGTACCTCAGTCAAAGTGCGTCATTTAGATTTCCAGCCTCAGAAATGGGTCACGGGTTGGATCCCTTCCAAGAGTTGGGTGACTCAAGGGGGGATGCACAGAACAACCGGACCTTGGCCTTCGACCCTTCATGGGTATCTCCCTGCCTTATGGTGTAGGAACACTTGACTTGGAGGATTTGAAATTTCCCTATTTTTCAACTTCTAATGTTTGAAAATGTGAGAACCAGATAATGGGGTGTTATTTGGATGCCTACCTGCAAGATCCTGCCTAGACTAAAAATTTTATTTTGGAACCTCCTATGGAGGAAAATGTAGTGATTTTTTAGAAAAAAATTAGATGTGGTGGTGTTACACATCAAAATTACTCACTTCGATAGTGTCGCAAGTGTCGTCGTTACAAGTGTTGTAAGTGTCGCATCTTGTCCGCAAGTGTCACATCTTGACCACAAGTGTTGCAAGTGTCACAAACATCATGCTTCCATATTTCCTATTTTGTGCCTCTAACGACATCATAAGGACACTTAAGACACCTCAAAGACTAGTTTTGAAGAAGAGAAATCAGTTGACAAGAAGTACAAGCCTTTTGACATTGGAAAAACCACTTAAATATGGATTTTGGAGATGAGCGCTCCCCTACCCAATGTATGGGAGTGTTGGTGCTCCCTGGGCCTCTTTGGGGGAGTGTTCGAGCTCTCTGTGCACCCTTTTGTGGAAATGCTACCCTTTTTTGGGTGAATTTTGGTTTGTTGGATGAAATCAGGGGACAATCCCCTCAATATCTGAAGGTAGTTGAATTCGAATAGAAGGTCAAGGCATGATCTTAGGGAAGATCCTCAACTGAAGGAGAATAATCCTCAACTTATCTCAAAGATCTCTCAAGTGGTTGGGCCTCTCCAAGTTTATATAAGGAGGCCTCCTCATAGTGAAAGGGAGGTGGAGACTAGAGATTGATACTAAACTTATGATCCTATAAGTGGTATTGACAAAAAAGATTGGAGATAGGGAACTTATGATCTCATGAGTGAGATGTCATCAAAGAAATCAGTGTAGATTACTTGAGCAAAGGGGTTGGACAAGGAGAACTAGAAGAAGTTGTTGCACCTTAATCCAAAGGATTATAAGTACTTTTACTTGTTCTTATCAATATATCAATGCTTGGCCTGTTTATTTTAAACTCATGCTTTTTCCACATGAGTTTGTCTTCAGTAGATGGATATATATTTGAGCTAATCTCAGTAGAGTAGGAAGTCCAATGTATCTTTGTTTATTCTACAGGACCTATTAGGAAGCTCATCCTGGACTTTGCAAGGACAAATGCCGTTAATAAGGTACATATATTTCTTCTTCTCCTTCATATATTATCTTGATTAGATCTAAAAGGATGTCAGTGTCCATGTTAAGCACTTTTCTGTCTTGGCCTTAGGAGTCTAGAGACCAAGAGAGAAGTCGCTTGTCCGCAGGAGGATTCACCTGTAACAAAAATTGGTGACTCCACTGGGGAGGAGCTCATTTTTGTTTCCATTTCCCATATCTTTTTTTGGCCCTTTTCCATTTTCTTGACCTTCTCCATACTGTCTTTGATTCTTAGATTTGTTTGATTGCCTCTTTATTTCATCATAATCACCCAAATTTGCTAAGCTTGGTTGTATTTTTGTTTTTCTGAGTGCTTTTCTAAGTTTTGAGAGCAGATCACTCCCCTCTATTGCTACCAGAGTGATAGCGCTCCCTTTAGCCTTACACAGGGCGCTGGAACGCTCTGGTGCCCCTTACACTAGAGTGTTATCCCTTTCTATGAGGAATTCTCCAAAATTTTCATCTTCTGAAGTTGTTTTCATCTTCTGAAGTTGTTTCTTCATTTTGGCTCTGGCTCAGGAGTTCCATCTTCTCAGTTCAAATTGGTATTGGCCTTCAACACCCTGTTTCTAAGAATTTGATCTCTTCTTGTTTGGGATTTTGACATTTTCTTTCCTTGCCTTGAAGTCACTCTTTGTCTTTGCTGACCTAGAGTTAACTTGTTGTTTTCTCCTCATTTATCTGACTAAGTGCAAGATTTTGTGAGGAAATCCAAACGTCTGTGAACTTTTCATTTGATTTTCGAGGTCCGTCTTCCATCATTTCTCTTTTGTTTGAGGTTTTTTGGTTCTTGTTTGCAAATTTGCTTATCTTTGTCTTTCTTGTTTATTCATGGAGAGAGTGTATTTTTGTTTGTGTGAGGATTGCTTATGATTGTTTAATCTTGAATTCTGATTGACATTAGAAGTTCTACATCTGATTATCATTCACATATAAGAAAAAGGACATATTTTAGTGATTGGTTTGGATATTAGAAGGCATTTCTAAATTTTTTTAGCATTTCATTGGATTTGATTGAGAAACAATTGTATGAAGATGTTGCATCTTAGTGTTTTATAGTGAAAATAACTCTTTCTCTTTCCCTTAAATAGAAATTCATTGAAAGAAAGGACTTCTTATCGTTTCTTATGCATTTTTGGGGAATTGAGTCATAATACCATCAGTTTCATTGTCATACACCCTTTGAATAAAGAACAACTGCAAAATGAACAATAATTAAAAAATTATCTAGAACATTTTGTTTTTAGGATCTTCCACCAACATTAGACTAGGACTATTAATTTGGATTAGGATGCGAGTACAACTCTCCAAAGTTTTCAAAACAAACATTAGCATCTTGCAATAGTGATCAGGGGATCAAATTTTGCTCATTTTTCAAATTGCTCGGAATGCGACGAAAACAGTGCCATTGCGTCTGTCTCGTCTTCCTGATTCCGGCGGTATATTTACTTTCACAAACAGAGTCCGTATGAAGGAGTTATCATGATCTGTCCGCCAAGCCAAACATGCAAAATTTTGGATGCTGACTGTACCTGTCTGTACAGTCTGTACGGTGACATGGCAGGGTCGTACCATCATGATGACATGGCAGGTGGAATACGTGGTGCATTGGTTGATGTTGACGAATCGTGTGTTGACACGTGTCCGGATTGCTGGCAAATGGGATGAGGACACGTGGCCCAATCTGGAGGCGCCACATGTCCCCTTCAATTTTGTCTAATTGGTTATGTAAAATTTTATGGGGAGTCCATGGGGTTCAACCCCCGGACCTCCCCCAACACCAATGACTTCATAACACTCCGCTAGCCAACTTTCCCGCCGATGTTCCTTGTATATGATGTGAACGCGCTTGTATTTAAAGTCGTGTGTTGTAATAGTTGGAAAAGGGGGCGGGCGGGGCTAAGCCCTGACCCGTGGCCACATTGTTTTACATACGACCACATATTTTAAAACCCGACCATTGGCGCGCGCACATTATAATGTATTACATTGCAATGTATTGCAATGTATTGTAATGCATATATATATGGTTTCCATTGTATTAAAACATGCGCGCGGGAGTTTTAAACCTTTGGTTAAGTGCGTGTATTGTTTGACCGGTGGGTTAACCACCCGAGAGTTATATAACGGTTAAACTACTTTTGCACCTAGCCCAAGGTCCTATGCGCCATGTGCCCAGACGCCGAGGTGGTTAGGGGCTAGCGTGCCCTTAACCATCCTACGGTTTGTACCGGTGCGCGGTTGCATACGGGACTAAGTTTTTACGCTTAAATAAGCGTGTGAGCCGGGTTTTCTCAAGGGGGAGTACAATTTGTAGAACCAGAGACAGCAAATTGGAGAAGGAGACTTCAAGGAGGCATATCTTTCTCATTTTTCGACCGTTTCAGGTGCCGAAAGAGCCCATACAGGGGTTTTGGGATGCTGGGAAGCCATTGGAGCAGTCGGTTTGTCATTTTGAGCATTGTAAGTCATGTTTTTGAGCACTTTGAGCAATTTAATAATAATGATACATTGGAAGCTGGACCAGGAGATGTAGCCCGGAGAGGGGTGAACTCCTTTATCAAGTTGCTCTGTTTATGTGTTGATGTTCAATGTTTATGTTGTTGTCTATGTGTATTTTGAATAAGTAATCCTTAATTTATGTGTTGCAAATTGATCCTGTTGCTTTAAACACATAACATTTAACTTGCAATAATTATTCAAGTTTTTCAAGTCTTCTTCATTTTTAGATCAAGTTGGTATCAGAGCACTGGTTTTGAAGACTTGATTGTTTGCAAGTTTTGTTTCTGATGCTCACAAGGTTGAAACTCACAAGAGGAGAAGGTCAAATTGTGGAGCCAAGTTCTTATCCGACAAGGAGGAAGCAGTTTCATTCACCGCGAGTTGCAGAGAGACATTCACCAAGCATGGCACATGCAGAAGATCATGAACGTGTTCCGAATGAAGAAGAAGACTTCAGGCAGACTATCATACATATGAGAGATATGATGAAATTCATAATGGAATGGACCATGATGTCGCAGGGTGAAGGCTCTAACCCTTCAATGCATAAGGGAGGCGGTGGTGACAAGACTCCAGGCAGAGATGGAGGGAATGGTGCTTCTCCACCACCCTCTCC